>BGPR01049574.1:0-11277 GCA_013235015.1 Araneus ventricosus
AATCATTTTCTTCTTCAAAATGGTTTTCAGAACTGCGGAGGTGAAATGTTTCTCTATCCTCAAAAGCATTGGAGAAAAATTATTGAACCCGTAAATAAGCATTTAAAGGCAAGCGATTATTTTTCGTTTATACCGAAGTGTTTAAAGAATAAATTTACTGATTTGTTTCAACTGAAACTCTTGATTTTAATTTCTTTATCTTTCAAATTATTTATTTTCCTTATACTATGTAAAATGCAATTTTGTTTGTCTTATTTTTGTGCTTTTTTAAAAATTCAAATTTAAAGGTTTTTATTGCGTATAGATGCAGGAATTATAAATAAAGATGCTAAGAAATTTTAACGATACATTTCAAAAAAATTTAATATAATTTTGGTTGGTATTTACTTAGAGATAGAATTAGTTTTTGTGGTTTTATTTTGCTAACTGGAAACATGTTTTATAGGTATGCCAACAAAGTAATAGAAGAACATTCTTAAAGTAAAATGATTAAGTTTTAAATATTGCATAGTCACTACCCATGTATTCCGATTAAGATAATCAAACAATTTACTATTCAACAAACAAATGAATAATAATAATAATAATAATGCGTTATTCACCACGTTGTTATATGTAAGCGTAAAATTTAAGCATTATTCTTTACGTTTGTTAGGAAGAGGTTAAAATCAAAGGTTTTTATTTATTGATTAATCTAATTTTGTTTATATATATTGTAGTGAAATATCTGAGCAAATGATTTTTTTTTTATTTTTGAAATAAATTTATCACGTTCATATTTCACCTATATTTAATTGTTGATCGATAAACACTACTTTAACTCATACAACACTGCGATTAAATTTTTTTTATTCAACTCATTTTATGTGCAAAATATTCCATGCAGAAGATATTTATTATATTCTTTGATAAATTTAAACTTTACCGACTATGCATGATATTTGGTTCACATCGGTATAAGTTCACTATGTGTTAAGGAATCTAACATAGTAACAATGCTTTTGTTCTTTAACAGTTTATTGTTAAATTAACTAAAACTTATTATATTAAGTGTTTATTTATCTAATACATGAAAATTAAGATATAGTTTAGATACGTATTTTCTGTCAATGCTTTATCAGAAGCATACTGAAAGTTCCCAAAGTTGATCTTGATGCATTTTATACAACTCCAGCTTAAAATAGTTGGAAGTATTTAACACCTAAGGGAATATCAGCAGTTAAAGAAGGATTTGAAACTGATCAGATCTAGTTTCAGATACACTCATTTTTCAATGTTAGAATTTTAAACAAATTAAGAAAGGAGCAGTTCGGATCAGCGCCGTAGATTTTTCATGAAAACGTCGGGATAAAACCATAGAACAAGTGTTTCGTTTTAATACGTAATTTAATTATCAATATCTTTAATACAATATTTACACAGAGAAGTATAATGGTTACAGAATAGATAAATCACTAGCTACCACAAATCCTTGCTACATTCGATAAACTTGATTTATCTATTCTGTAACCATTATACTACTCCGTGTAAATATTGTATTAAAGAGATTGATAATTAGATTACATATGAATACGAAACACTTGTTTTATGATTTTATCCTGACGCTTTCACGAAAAATCTACGGCGCGGACCCAAACTGCGCCTTTCTTATGTTTTATTTAGTGTAGCTTCTGATGGAGCCACCTGTTGACAGTATATAGAACAACATTTCGCGTATGCACAGTAAAACATTATTTATTACAAATGTTCATATTTCCCTTAATTTTCGAATTTTTGTATTCAAATTTCAATATAATATTTCTGTTACGCATTATCAAGTATTCTGTAAGTTTCGTACAATTCGAACGAAACCTCTGCATGTTATAATCAAGAAACTCGCGGAGTTTGATATTTTCGATTTAATACCGATTTTTACTTATATTCTAATAAATATTTTTATTTTCTCACTTTGGGTCCTAGTAATACTTCTTAAGCACTTTAAAATTACACCAGAATAAACTTCCTAGCTAATAAATTCGTTTCCACGTTACCTTTTACATAAACTTACATAAAGCTGATTCATAACAATCAAGCGCAAGCTCCTACAATGGTACGATGACGTCGCAGGTAAAACAAATACTATGCGACAAACTCTTACAGATATGTTCTATCCGTTGTAGGGTCAACCAATCTTTTCGAGCGTTTGTAAAATATTTTTTCATATGCCTTGCTACAATATCGATTGAAATATTTACGGCTCCGTCAAATCCTGTTTGATATTAACAAAAATGTCTTCGAGATAAGTATACACGTAATACGTTTTTGCGTCTAAAGCAGAAATAATTATTCAAAGAACAATTCTTGGAGGTTCTAAGTGCTTTCATTATAATTTCAGATACATTCATAGTTCAATGCTAGATTCTAAAATTGTAAAAATCAATTTTATGTGAGAATTAAGATAAAGAAGCTGGAACATTAGTAAAATATTCTTTCATACCTCTTGATATAATGTCAATTGAAGTATTTTTCGGCTCCGTCAAATCCTGTTTGATATTAACAAAAATTTCTTCAAGATAAGTATACATGTAAGACGTTTTTGCGTCTAAAGCAGAAATAATTATTCAAAGAACACTTCTTGAAGGTTTGAAATGCTTTGATTATTTATTTACACTTAAACCTCAGAAGTATTCTACAAACATAAGCTAAAATTATTTTCCTGAATTTTAGAACAAGAGAATGGGAAGGAAGAAAATACATTGTATTTATTTTATTCAGATCCTCTTTTTGTTTTCTTCCCATTTTTTTCCTTCCAAAAGCGTTTCTTACACAAATAAGAAAGTAATTTCGCTACCAGTATCAATCATGTAAAAGATAACGTTCTGTTTTCACGCTACATTTGACACGAATTGAAGGTCGAGAAGAAAACAGAATAAATCAGATTCTTCAAAATGCTTTTCCGAACTGAATTGAGCGAAGTGTTTTTCCACCCTCACAAGAAGTAGAGAAAAATTTAATACAGCTATTTGAATGCAGCCCGTTTGTTGCTCGTTTGGGACAAGCTGTAAAAATGTAAAAAATTGAAAATTGTAGCACATAAATTTAATTCAGTTTTTTTTAAAAATGATTTATGGAGTGTATGATAGATAGTTTTTGTACTAAGTAAGAAACCAATAAATTTCTTGTTTGCACGATTTTCTTATGTTTTTTTGCATTTGGCAAATACTGTTTCGAAACTGTAATGTCGCTTCCGTGCAATGTTAGTCCCAAGGTTGGAAAGAGACATTTACAGAGGTTTTTATTGGATGATGGAAAAAGCCTAGGTAATGTCCTCCGACCTTGGCGATAAACTTACGGAAAATTTGGCATCAAATGTGGCGACTTCGGCGACAAAATGAAGGTCTCGAAAACGCGAGAATTATGGCTCTATCTCTATTAGTAAGGAAAATAATGAGATCCTGCTGGAAAATTTCATGTGACGTCTTGCCCTGTCTGGAAGGTATATATACCGACCGAGGTTTTCAAATGAAGCGTTAATATTAGTGCTATTGCTGTTATTATTATTCATATGCTGTCTGATTGTGTTGAAAATTTGATGATAAATGTGGCGACTTTGGTGGCAAAATGAAGGTCTCGAAAATGCTAGAATTATGTCTCTATCTCTATTAGTAAACAAAATATAGAGATCCTACTAGAAAATTCCAAGCTACGACATGCCCTGTCGGGAAAGCTATATATACCGATTGTGGTCCTCAAATGAAGCGTTAAAATTAGTGCTATTGCTGTTATTGTTATTGATTTCATTTCTGATTGTGATGCTAACTTGTATAAGTGCTGATTTTCTTGCTACTTGAGCTTCGTGTTTTATGGGATATTCATGGATTAAAATGTCGTTCTCCATCATTCTGCTTGTTGAACTTGACACGAAACATTATTGATATGCTGGCCATGAAAGCATACGTAATTTTAATGATCTGCAATGGCCGTAAACTATTTTAGTGTCATTATTTTCAAACTTTTGATAGTTCCTTTAAAAGCACCATTGTAGAGGTTGTTGTTACTATAAAGATGTTGACTATACAGCTTACCACAAAAGCTACAGAAAAAGCAAATTTGACTATCACTCGTTTGTCAATATATTACCTAAACAATGCAAAACTTAAAGAAGGTTATTGAATAAAATGGCAAAACTTTCAAAAATGATAGCAGTTATTTCTCAGATTTTTCTCATAATTCGAAACTGAAATTTGAAGTCAAGGAACAAACAGGTGTAATGCCTAGGATTTCAAGATTCGAGCTGAAACAAAATGCTGAAATGAAACTAATGCAAAAATATCTAGAAAGATACCTAAATGTAGAATTTTATCTAAATTTAAAAAGAGACGCTTTTTCTGAATTTGAAAACCACAAAGTAAAGAATAGATAATTTTAAACTGGTGTTTCAAACCTCTCGGTGCAAACCTTGAGGAGGAATGAAACACAAATAGATAAGCGCAAAACGCTATACTGGTGAGTTGGTTGCTCCTCAAATGTGAAGGGCCAGAAGGCGTTTATCTTTCATGGAGGATTCATCAATGGGAAGGCGCGTCAATCCTATATCTTATATCTCAACATTACTTTGTGGGTTCATTTGAAATGTTTAGACTAAGATGAATGTCCTTTCGATTGTAATGTTTAATTTATTGAAGGGTTTTTGTATCTATAGCTGCGATACTAGAAATTTCGTATAGATATGTCGTTTTCACCAGAGCCTGCGGATCACGACTTCGTCGGTGTTGAACTTGCATCAAAGTTCACTGTCTCAATTTCAAACAGATTTTGAGATTTGATCCGTAAGGCTGTACATTCACGAGAACTCCAATCCGAGCAAATTCGTCCACTCCCCGCCAAAACATGTTCTTTAGTGAGGAAAACCTATGAGAATTGGAGCGGCGGGGTCAAAAGTTTGGATTTTCAACCAGTCTGAATATCCATCTGCTCCCGTTGGACTGCCGGGCCTTAAATGCCGAAATGCGACCTCTGTAGTTTCGTGGTGGAGACTTCCTCGCTCTAGAGGAAATCGGCTCGCGTTTTGATGGTGGGGGAGAAGTACATGCAGTAGTTAGATCGGAATGACCCGTAACGATTGGTTTGGCGGTTTGCGCCGAGCCGACAAGAATGACCTACCTAAATGAAATCAAAGTCATTCAAAGAAAGCAAACAACTAAGATAAACTCTGAGAGATTCGAATTAAACAAACAAGGAATCCATTCTAGTCCATTTTATCAAGGGCTAAGGACTATATTCGAAATGGATTCAAAATAGTTGGGAAATTCTTCTGTAAGAAGCTTGCATTACGCCAAATATAGCTTCTTTTTGCCCGAAATTTCCCATCAAAAGACAAATGAGATCAGTATCATCTAATAGCATTATTTTAAAAGGAAAAGGAACACCAAACACAAACATTTTCCTTTTCTTTTCAAATGATCATTAGATGGTATTGATCTTCTTTGTCTTTTGTTGGGAAATTTCGGGCAAAGAGAAGCTATATTTGGCGTAATGCAGGCTTCTTACAGAAGAATTTCCCAACTATTTTGAATCCATTTCGAATATAGTCCTTAGCCCTTGATAAAATGGACTAGAATGGATTCCTTGTTTGTTTCATTCTATTCTCTCAGAGTTTATCTTAGTTTTTTGCTTTCTTTGAATGACTTTGATATCCATTGTTTTTTGTATGCAGCTGCAATTGCGCTGCTTAAACATTGTATAAATTTTCTTGTCTAAAATTTTTTTTGTCAAAATTTTATTGTTTGAATTTTGTTATTTCTGTTTAAAGTTTAAGTTAAATTTATTTTTAAATTTATTCTTCTTTCTCTAGTTGATTGTTTTGAAGCCCTATCTAAATGAATGGTCTCTGAAATGGAATGGTACTGAGTAGAACAATCTTGAATGACAGGCTTTAAGCAGGACATTCACAATCAGGCCATTCCACACCATTTGGATTGCGTCGCTCCAAAACCCGTCATGAATGCCAAATTCCGATTTCAATTGATGCGGTAAGGTGTGATAAAAATGTTTGGATTTTCAACATATCCCGTTTTTCATTCAGCGTGTTGGGCTATAAAACTGAAATACGATCGCGGGTAAGGAGTAGCGAGAATTTCTCACAAAAGCGAAACCACAATATGAGGGAGGAGGAGTGAAGCTCTCGGGATTCCGCTTCGAAAGCAAGAGGAGGGGTAGGCACAGTAACCCTAGAGGATTGAAGTAACCGGTTGTGTGATTTGCATGAGTCCTCCATGAATGACCCATCTAACTGGAACGGTGCGAAGCGATGCGCTGCAAATGGACTGAAATATTTATTTCGTGAATGTCCCGTTTTATGTTCAACCTCATCATTCTTCTGTCTTCTCGTGTTTGATTTATCAGGACAAAAAAAAATGTAAAACAAATATTGTTCAATCTGGAGTAATATGTAGCACATTTTTTTGCATGGCCTTGGCCAGGGCGGGGTAATCTTTGAATTCTCAGGACGCAGCAAGTACCACCCATAGTATTTCATTACTTGAATTGTATTCTTGCATTTTTGGCTATGTGTGTTTATAAGGATTTTTTGTTCCGTGTCTTACAATGTGTACTAAAATACTTGACACATCCTTGATAGTTAATTTTTTAACGTTTGCATATTTGGTTTGATGTCTAATTCTAAAATTAAAAGCATTTCAGTGCCCAACAGGCCGCATTGACTTTACGGTTGCACGCATTTCACCTGAATGTCCCACAAATCATTCTCATTGTACAACCTGTTTTAATTCTTTACTCCGTCATTTTCCTTCTAGTCCCTTTAAAACCAAACCTATTTGGGAGGATACTACATGAATTGGACTCCCCCAACCTGGGTAAACATTTATCCCACCACCCCATCCCTGCTATAACCTTCTTTTAAGGCGCAAGGAAATGGACTGTGGTTGGCTAGGATAATTGGACCCCCCACCGTGATTATCTCTTAATCGATCTCAGAACCTCACTTCCCTAAAAAGAAGCCAACCGCCTCAGACCAGCCTTCGTCGCTGTTAAGAGCAAATTGTTAGACCACCCGGGACCGCCTCGTTCGGTATGACAGGGTTAAATCATCAACCCCAAACGTGCAGGACTTGGTGGGAAAATCTCTCCATCAACATCTTTTTAAATTTTTAAAGGTCATTGGTCTCCATCCTTCTATTTGGATAACTTTTTTTAGTTTTCTTTTTTGAATCATGCTTTTATAAGCTCGCATCTCATGTTTTAGATACTTCCTGCATTGAAAACTTTTGGCTTTAGTATTAATTCCACATAAGTGTCTTTTTTCTTAACACAGTTTCATTTCACACCATATGGTTGGAGGAGTATGGTTCGAAAACCGTTTAACATAGAATCGAAGTTCCTAAATCTTACGGGGCTTGCATCTACCAGATGCATGGCCAAATAAGACTAAAAGCCTTTCAGACACATACGTTTATTGACAATGGACGACACAAACACATAAAACGTACAACAACGCCGAGATCACAAGTAATTCTGATTATATCAGTCAGCCCGTAGGCTCAATATATCAGTCAGCTCGCAGGCTGACGTCACAACTTCGCCGCCTGGTGGTGGTTACATTTCGCTTCAATTTACAACAATGGCCGTATTTGGCTCTTGCGCCATTAAACTGAAATCAACCTACCAACCATCTAAATCTGGACATTCATCTGTACTCCATTCCATTCTATTTGCACCAAGTCTGGTTATTTTCCCCCCACCCATTCAAATCGAAAAATGACGCACGTCATTCACCGAGACTCCAAAGTGCGCAACCTTCGCTCTTTGATCCCCCCATTCCTCCTCTCCCACACGGCGGATTTCCGATTTTTTAGCCTCGTCGCGAGGTCGCAATCTAGGCAAAACCTTTGTTTTGTCACTACCCTCGCAGCGAGGCCCCAAATTGGGATAGGCGCATCAAGTGTTAGATTTTGAGTTCGTTGGAATTCCAGCTTTGCCATTCCGCTATGACAATTTGCATCTGTGTTTAAAACTGAAGATTGCTTTCTCCTTACCGTGTTCTAAAAATTCCATTTCAGAAGAGATGTGAATGGCATGCTTAAAAGTAACTGATAGTATAAACTTTAGATTCCATATTAAGATACATATTAAAATTTATCAAAACAAGCAAACAGAAAATGAATTTGCGATCGATATCTACAGGAATGGCAATGAGTTACTTCTTTAAATACCTTCTCATTTCTTCCCGCTTAGAAACAGCTTGTAACGATCTGGACATTTGAACAATCACTTTCCATTAGAATCTTTTGATAATCTCACTGGTAAGAATACTTCTCAAACTGGAATGACTTTTCTTGGAGAGAACCGAACACAATCGTTAGTTTACAAATGGCGAACTCGGCGCAAGAGAAGTCGTTTAATAAATGTGACGCCCGTTCCATTTAGCCTTGTAATGTGCGAACAAACTAAAGAGAAATGTCAGGCATTAAAGCCATTCTGTCTCATGTGACGGCCGTTTCTTTTTTCTGCTGCTTTTCCTCTTTATAAACCTTAACGACTGAAATGAGTCAAGCCAGCCAACTCCAAAAACTTTTTCCACCCAGGAAGTGGGACGGGAAAGTGACACAAAATCAATGAAAGAAACCTAAAACTAACAATCTGAAAAGATTAACCGTGCCAAAAAGAGGGGAGAGATCTTTTTTCGGGTAGAAAAAAAGAATATTTTTTTGGTAAGAAAAAGAAATTGATTTCTTTTGTAGGTGGAACACTTTTTCGTTCTTCCAGTTAGCGTTTTACAAAGATTGTAAATTTGTATTCTTCTGGTACAATAACATGCCAAAACTGAGCCTATTGTGTAAGATTGGGGTTAAGTTTTCCTTTTTAACTTGTTGGTAGCCTTAAGTCGCACTTGAGATATTATCAAAATAATAGCAATGTCGAATAAGACCAGAAGCTTGTACAGAGTTCTGTTACTTTGAAAAGTCATTATTTTATCAATTTTTATGTAATAAAGTAAGCATTTTTTGTTTCTAATGTAAATATATTTAATAAATATTTTCAGTCCATATTCAGTTTTAAAATAATACTAAGATATATAGATTACTTTGATTTCATAAGTAAATGCTATTATGTAACAAGAATATTGCGCTATAAACTGAGTTTTGAATCAGAAATGTAATACATAAAAGAAACACATCGAAGCTACCAAAACGTAATTATAGAATTGCGTGCATAATACCGACATTCTATAATCTTAAACGCAATGCTCTGTCATTTTAGATTGAATAATTCTGTAAAAATGTGCCATATTCTGTTTCCGGAACATTCAAAAATTAATAAAGACACTAAAAACTTTCCACGTTTGCCTATTGGGGTTAAACTCGGATACCAATTGGGCTAGAAACTTTTTATTTGGCTTGGAGTTTTTTCAGATTTAATGCAAACAATGTGGATATCAGTTTTTCGATACAACACTGCTAGAAGTCTGTGGTATCAGAAGCTCAAAGGAATGGAATATGAGGATTTAAATAATTAAACACAATCTCTAGAAAACAGATGTTTGATCTTTAAGGGGACATACGACTGTTAAATCTCGAAAAGTTTCGATTTTATGAACAAAAAAATATTGTTTCCCCGTCTTTTCTGAACAATTTAAAACAATCCGAGTTAAAAAAATCCCTATAATTATAAAAGTTATGCAAGAAAATGTATCGGTTCTTCAACTTAAACCTTGAATATGGCCATATCTTTAAAACGCTATATCTCAAAATGTGTTTTTTTGATATTGCGAGCACGATATCTCAAGAACTATTGAATATTTTTACATAAAATTTTTACCGCATATGTATGTAATATGGCAGTCTAGATCCCCTGTGTGGTGATACGAAGTCAGAAGAAATACACCTGCGCTATTTTAGGAATTTAATGGCGACGACAGGAACATTTAAAACGGCACACACATTTAAAAAATAGGAACACATTTAAAAGACAAGACAGTTGCCTGATTAAAAGATAAAACGCAAGAATCAGGAGGGCCGTCAGTGCCCTGTACATCAAGACATGTGAAATCGTTCAGGCGTAAATTCTGTCGCTCGCCATCGCACTTCTTCTCTGTATATCGCACAATAATGTCTGTCGCTTTTAAGAGCAAGATCATGTGACGTGACGTGAAGTGACGTCAGCTGGTAGAGAGGAAGCGTACGAGCGACTCCTGCCGGGATACTACATGTATTTTGCTATTTTTTTACAAATTGGGCCACATTTTTGTGCACATCTCTCCAAAGAATTTTTTTTTGGGGGGAGGGGGTAGAAAAGTTGAAATTTTAACTATTTTTACATTTTTATTTTAAATTGGTATATCAAAAAGAAATTAAATTTAAATGTTAATTTCTTAAACAGATTCAGTTTCTGAAAGAGACTGTTTGGATTACTTAGATGCCTAAAATATTGTATCCGTACTCATGCGCGCAAGGAGACTATCTCATTTTTTCTCCAAACATTATAAGCATATCAAATACTCTCTCAAATAAATACCTACAGATTTGAAGGTTTGAAAATGTGTGCACTATCAGAGAAACAGATATGTTTCTGGAATAAAAAGTGAGTTTGCGAATTGCATTTTTTCAGAGATATAATGTATTGAATTTGACGGTTTCCCTCTATTTTTTCGAGGTTTAAGAGTCGTATGTCCCCTTAAAACAACGACAATATATAAAATCGCATCTTTTCCCAATGTCAGTGATAAAGAGAAGATAGTACAGTTTAGGAATCCCTTAAGCTAAAGTCAGAACTTTGCAAAGAAATTCTTCATATCCAATAAATTTCATTCATAGTAAATTTTGAAACTGTTTATTCGTATTCGAACAACTATGAGCCTTTAGAGTCAAGGGCATGAAGCATTTCCAGAAGAGCAGTCTTCTGTAGAAAATTAATAAGCAAATTTTAATATTTTGTTATTGCTAATTATACCAATTATAAATTAAAGTGAGTTCCCAATGTGTCCCAAACCTCACCTAAACAAGGGCATTCTAGTGTCAAGCTATTTTGAAGATATCAGTCTTTTTCATTTGTTCCCAATACGATTTTCTAGACATCACTGAATATTTACCCAAACCGGCAATTTGTAAAACGGTGATAAATAGAAAAAAATAATTTTTCAATATCCTGAAATAGTGAAAATGGAAATTTAAATTTACAGCAATGAATAAAAGTAATAAAATCATCAAAATGAAATGAATAAGAAAATTGAAACGTCACTGAAAAATTGTTCTATATATTTTCATTTTCAACATCTTATGT
>BGPR01049575.1:0-11277 GCA_013235015.1 Araneus ventricosus
AACGGCATTGATTCCGAACGATTCCGGAATTCGGAATGAAGCTCTGCGATCCACCGCTTTCCTCGAAGTGTCAACGGTTGAAATTGCTCAAGATTGGCTGCCATGGATTTAGCATATCCATTTAAACGTGCGAAGCGTGAGCAACAATTCGGACAGAGAGTGTTTTCCATTTCTTTTATTGCAGCGGAGAATAATGGCTCCTTGCGCCGAAGAATGCTTCGGATAATTCAGATGTAGGAAATGGTTCTCAATTCCTTCTTTTTCTATTGCCGTGCATTGAAAATCTGTTTATGTTATTGTGCACGTGCAACAGCATATCGCGAACTAGGGGGAATATCATGCAGGAATAAGATGTTTTAATACAAACAAGTAATATAAAATTTTTTTAAAAAGTCAATTCCTACATAGGTCAACAAAGAAAAATTTTAATTTAGAAATTTTTTCTCCCATATAAAACTAAAATTAATTAAATTTAATTAATGAATTAATATTTGAAAAAACTGTATTAACATCAAGTGTCATACACTACAAGTTTAAAAAAATGTATTTGAACTTGAGTGGATGAATAAAAAGTATTTTATTAACGATTGAATCTTGAAAATTCCCTTTGTCGCGAAAGTCGCAACCAACTTTGCCGCCAAGTCGCCAAAATGGCCGCCAAATTTATCTCCAAGTAGCCAAATCTGTAATGTTAATAGTTTTGGAGATATAATGAAAAACGTACTGAGCATGCCCAAAGATATTTCTAAAATATGGGGGTGCTTCGATGATCCCATGGGCCATCGATATACCCAAGAACCAAGTCTGTAATGTTAATAGTTTTCGAGATATAATGAGAAACGTGTTGCGCATGCGTCATACAAAATATGAAATAACAGACAAATGGACAAACACGCAGGCAAGAAAGCGAATTAATATTGCATTGTCATCTAGTTCTGAGCTATGTTTAAAGTTTCAAGTCTCCAGCTCATCGGGAAGTTAGTTTAAAAGCGATTGCAAAATTTGAACAAGATATAGGGAGAGAGTGATCTAATAGTAGGAATTGAAAAAGAAGAAAATACAGAAGAAGTAAACAAAACGATAACAATACACCTTTTGCGCGCAAAGTAACAGCATCCAGTAATTGCATCAACAATATTTTCCATAATTAACTAACGAATTACTAATATAATAGACTAGATCCTCCGGTAACGCTCTGACGTCACCAACAATAAAACTGGCGCCATAGCACTGCGAGACGTTAAACAGCATTATTTCATTGTTAGAGAACCTAAATTTTAGTAGTTTTAAAATTAAAAGAGTAATTGTAGTTCTAATTTCAAATTTAATAGCTAAATCAATGTTAAACATTTCTCTCGCATATATATCTATTTAAACATGCCAAATATGAAGGGAAATCTCTCGAATGAAGAGGAAATTTGCACCCGTCAAACCACGACGGGTGATTTTCTAGTTACTATAGAATCAAACAACAAAAATCATGTTTTAATAAAAATTAAAACACATTAAAAGAAAATCATTAGAATGGAAGATAACTCGAATGGGGAACGTTTTCAAAGGCCACTCGCCATCGGAGTTCTAATATGGATAAATTTTCTGTCAAGGAAATGACAACATAGTCAAAAATTTTTCCCTCTGTGGCCTGAATTTATCCAATAACTGAAATAAAGTAAAGACCCATTTTAGAAAAAGAAAAACTTAATAAAGTTTTCTATAACAAATCCAATAGAGAGAATAGATAAGTAAGCAACGTTACCCACTGCCGATACAAGCAAGAATGACGCTTTCGAGACATACCAGAACAAAGGAAAGGACTGAACTCTGAATTTCAAAACAGTTATTTTTAGAACTTTACAGCTCTGTAACAATATAGAAATGTGCAATGTTTATTTACCGCTTAATTTATTTAAAGTGTATGGATGTAAATTAAAAAAATCAGCAACTTATATGCCCTTTTCAAAATAATATCGAACATTTTGTAAATATTTGGCTGTAATTTCATGTATAAACTTCCCTTCTGGACACTTACCCCAAGGCCATGGACTAAGTTGGCTCTGTAGAAAATCTAGTCCTGGGTGCGGGGTCTCAACTGAAAATAGTTGGGGAGGAAATTTTTTGTTCTTTCTTAAACATGTGAGGACTAAGAGTATAGAAAAAAACACGTGGGGATGATCAGCTCTCTACTTCCTAGTGTACTGTCATGGCACTTCTCGTATAACCTTTTATGATACATTTTTATAATTCCTACTCATTTTTTGATTGGTGTTCGGTTTGTGTCATGCAAAGCAGATACTGGATTATGGCGTAGTGAGCATTTTCTTTAAATATATATGTCGCATTTCGTAGCGTAGAGAAGAAAACCGAGTATGGACTTAGAATGTCTTTTCTTCAGATAGGAAAAGGAATTAATGAAGATATAAAGTTTTGGCGACGAGATCACAAATCATATTATCGTGAGCTAACAAGTTATGATAGATGGGGCTGCTGCGCAACAAGTTTTGTTCAGTCAAACCATGTAACTCGCTTGAGAAGGATGCTATCATCTTGAGGCGTCAGAATAAAAACATGTTATGCTGTGTCTTCCTTCCATTTAAAGTGTTTGAGCTTCCGCCCATTTAAAATGTTTGAGCTTCCGTCCACCTAAAGTGTTTGAGCTTCCGTCCATTTAAAGTGTTTGAGCTTCCGTCCATCTAAAGAGTTTGAGCTTCCGTCCATCTAAAGAGTTTGAGCTTCCGTAAATCTAAAGAGTTTGAGCTTCCGTCCATCTAAAGTGTTTGAGCTTCCGTCCATTTAAAGTGTTTGAGCTTCCGTCCATCTAAATATTATATCCATATCCTCGTATATATAATTAGAATGTTTGCAAACTTGGGTTAAAAACATTCTTTAATTACGTAAAGGAACAACGCAAACAAGATAAACATCTCTCTGGTATTATGAGATATGTCATGATCCCCCACTGATTTTATTTACCTCTGTCTTTGAGTTTTAGCCTTCACATATCCACCATCAAACCATTGATATATCTGGTCCAAAATGTGATACGCATTTGTAATTCTGATATAAAACCCAGTGGCTGCTCGTGAGCTTAGAAACGAGAAGGGTTGCAAGATGATATTTATCAAGAGAATACATTTTTTAAATTATGTAATCCTAAAACTTTTTACCCCTTTTTAAAGCCTTGCAACAGTTAGAGTGATCATGGCGAGCTTGGCGACGAAAACGCACCGTGTTCTTAAGTCTTAGCGATTTGTTTCCAGGTTTTTTTCAGGACGTGGTAGATCTGTGAAATTTGGCAATCTGTCAAAACACTGAAAACGAATGGTCTTCTAGCGAATTTTGGACGATATCCATCTTTAGAAAATCTGGCTTTGGAATTAAAAAATTTGGCCTACTGAAAGATAAAGTAGGTTTTTAAAAATTTGGCGAATAATCGTCCAAAATAAATTCCATTTTTGCGGTCCCTCGATGTTTTTAAGTCTGGTCGGCACATTGAGCATGTTCAAAATATTATTTCTCCTTCCTTCTGAACGCCTTTCACAACTTTCTTCAATTGATCCGTTTACACGCTGAAATCTTCTTCCATTGTTTCGATTAAGAATGTTTTTCATGTTTAAATCATTGAAAAGAAGGATAAATCGCCAAACCAAATAGCATCTTTTGTTTTCGTTTGGAAAGTGAAATCACCCGATCCATCAACTGCTATAGATGTTGCCAAATTCTACATCTAAATAATGCGTTTTCTGGGAACCACACAAAAGAAATATTTATATAGACATAGGCATATTCCTTTGTCTCGATAACAACTGGTCAAGTATAATATATCACTCCTCTTCAAATACTGAATGACCAAAAACGGTTTCCATCGAAGCACTCGTGACCGAAGCAAAAATTTGAAAAATAAATAACGTAAGCAATTCTGCGTCAACTTTGTCTTCCGAAATCGCAGAGGCCGGATTGCATATTCAAGAGCGCAGAAGAAAATGGAAATCTTTACTCAATCCGGAAGCTCCTTCGAGTCAAACGTGTTTTACATTCTCGGGAAACAACGGCATTGATTCCGAACGATTCCGGAATTCGGAATGAAGCTCTGCCATCCACCGCTTTCCTCGAAGTGTCAACGGTTGAAATTGCTCAAGATTGGCTGCCATGGATTTAGCATATCCATTTAAACGTGCGAAGCGTGAGCAACAATTCGGACAGAGAGTGTTTTCCATTTCTTTTATTGCAGCGGAGAATAATGGCTCCTTGCGCCGAAGAATGCTTCGGATCATTCAGATGTAGGAAACGGTTCTAAATTTTCTTCTTTTTCTATTGCCGTGTATTGAAAATCTGTTTTTGTTACTGTGCACGTGCAACAGGATATCGCGAACTAGGGGGAATATCATGCAGGAATAAAATATTTTAATACAAACAAGTAATATAAAAAAAAAATTAAGTCAATTCCTACTTAGGTCAACAAAGAAAAAATTTTAATTTAGAAATTTTTTTCTCCCATATAAAACTAAAATTAATTAAATTTAATTAATGAATTAAAATTTGAAAAAAACTGTATTAACATCAAGTGTCATCCACTACAAGTTTAAAAAAATGTATTTGAACTTGAGTGGATGAATAAAAAGTATTTTATTAACGATTGAATCTTGAAAATTCCCTTTGTCGCCAAATCTGTAATGTTAATAGTTTTCGAGATACAATGAAAAACGTACTGCGCATGCGCAAAGATATGGCTAAAATATGGGGGTGCTTCGATGATCCCATGGGCCATCGCTATACCCAAGAACCAAGTCTATAATGTTAATACTTTTCGAGATATAATGAAAAACGTATTGCGCATGCGTCATACAAAATATGAAATAACAGACAAACGGACAAACAAACAGTCAAGAAAGCGAATTAATATTGCATCGTCATCTAGTTCTGAGCTATGTTTAAAGTTTCGAGTCTCCAGCTCATCGGGAAGTTAGTTTAAAATCGATTGCAAAATTTGAATAAGATATATATATAAATATATATAGGGAGAATGTGAACTAATAGTAGGAATTGAAAAAGAGGAAAATACAGAAGAAACAGAAGAAGTAAACAATAGCGATAACAATGCATCTTTGGCGCGCCAACGCAGTAGCATCCAGTAATTGCATCAACAATATTGTCAATAATTAACTAACAAATTACTAATATAAAACCCCAGATCCTACGGTAACGCTCTGACGTCACCAACAATAAAACTAGCACCATAGCACTGGGAGACATTAAACAGCATTATTTCATTGTTAGAGAACCTAAATTTCAGTCATTTTAAATTTAAAAGAGTAATTGTCGCTCTAATTTCAAATTTAATAGCTCTAAAATAGGGAAATAAAATTTTCTATCCATTGATATAAAATTTATCTCGCTATGATTAATAGTTCCCGAGAAATTTTAAATTATTTTAATCCTATATTTCAAATTAATTTCCGTTTTATAATAGAAAGTAGTAAATTACGTCAGTGGTATATCATGCGCGTGATATAGTTTGGACGCCAAATTGTATCTGAATGCAATCGTGGCGATGTTGTTTTCTTGCCAAGAATTAAATTAGCCACCAGTGACGTGAATCTACCATTCGTTCTCGACCGCCGCCAGTTCCCGTTAATTCCAGCTTACACGATGACTATCGACAAATCGCAGGGGCAAACTTTCGTTCATGTTGGAATTTACCTCGATGAGCCTGTCTTTTCACATGGACAGCTCTATGTTGCACTTTCAAGGTCTAGGATTCCCAATCACGTTAAAATTTACACAAAGACATCTGAAGTACAAAGAAAAACATCAAACAACGGAAAATACTTCACACGGAGTGTTGTTTACCAAGAGGTTTTTTGAATAAAGAAATATTTAAATAATATGTAAATAAAAAATATTTCCTGTCATAAAACATATGTTTATTTTATTTGCTTTCAATCAATGTTAAACATTTCTCTCGCATATATATCTATTTAAACACGTCAAATTTGAAAGGAAATCTCTCGAATGAAGAGGCAATTTGCACCCGTCAAACCATGACGGGTGATTTTCTAGTTACTATAGAATCAAACAACAAAATTCATGCTTTAATAAAAATTAAAACACATTAAAAGAAAATCATTAGAATGGAAGAGTGCTCGAATGGCGAACGTTTTCAAAGGCCCACTCGCCATCGGAGTTCTAATATGGATGAATTTTCTGTCAAGGGAATGACTACATAGTCAAAAATTATTCCCTCTGTGGCCTGAATTTATCCAATAACTGAAATAAAGTAAAGACCCATTTCAGAAAAAGAAAAACTCAATAAAGTTGTCTATAACAAATGCAATAGAGAGAATAGATAAGTAAACAACGCTACCCTCTGCCGATACAAGTAAGAATGACGCTTTCGAGACATACCAGTACAAAGGGAAGGAATAAACTCTGAATTTCAAAACAATTATTGTTAGAAAATCATTTTAACAAAAATATAAGTTTAAACTGGAATAGTTTACACGGATGTCCATCTTAGTGAATTTGATTATTAAATAACTTTTGATAGTCTTATCGCAGAATATTAAAATCTTCATTGTCTTCATATCAAATGAAAAATACAGGGTATCCGAGAAAAGATCTTTATTATTATAAACTTTATCAAAAATGCGGAAACGTGAAATGAAATGGAATTTTTCGCAAAAGAATGAAGAAATCTAACAGTATTTTTTACGTTTCCTCAGAGCTTAATATAGCTCTACGTGAGCACACTCCATGTATCTGGAAAGTTGTTTCATCGCAAAAAAGTTGAGTATTTTTTAGTTATATTAACGTCCCGTTCTGAAGCAACAAGAAAGCTATTTTAGGACACACCTCGTAATTTTGAACCGCAGTCATACGACACCGGAGCTGGAACCTCCTCTCCTATTTAACGTGCAACAGGCCCACATACACGGAGGATCTTCAGTGGTATCGGATTTAGAACCTGGAGCCATCCGGCTCCGGAGCCGAGACCTTATCGCTAGGACACCGCGGTCCCATAAAGTTAGGTCATGTGGCTCTGAAAATCCAAAAATTTCAATCGAACATGAACGAGACATCTCCAAACTGAATGCTTGGTGCGGTCTTTCACACGACGCTGTAATTGGGGTCATTCTTCTACGCGGAGAAGACGATTAAGGCTGATTCCATGATTGGGAACATTTACAGCCAAATGCTTTATTTCATCAAGCCGGCGCTCCAGCTCACTGGACACGTCCTGTACGTGAATTACTTTACAGAGTGTTTCCCCAATGATGGATTGGTCGTGGAGAACAAACACCTTAGACTCCGCGACCGCACGACATAACACCACTGGATTTCTACTTGTGGAGTCATGTGAAAGATACTTTCCGCTTCTGATGTTCCCGATTCTAGAGGAAAGGATACAATTAGGAATCGTCTCTGTTACATCGCATATGTTAAAAAAACCCTTGGCTGGACTGGACTCTCTTTGTTCAACTAAAGGAGCGGGCGTAGATCTACACCGAAGGCACCGTAAAAAATAAACTCTTAAATTTCTTCATTCTTTTGCCGCAAAATCCATTTCATTTCTTTTTGTATTTTTGTAATTAACCCTCCAAGCGATCAGTTATTTTCAGCGATCACACAAAGATCTGAAAAATTAGCTTTTAAAGTGAGAAAAGGGGTTTAGAGGGTCAAACGCTTAGAAAATTAACGTTTAAAATAATAAAGATGTTTTTTCGGTATAAACAGTTGCCATCAGAAGCTCCCTTTTTCAGTCGAACAATCATTTAAATTTGAGCTGTTCTTCATTGGCGTCTCGTCACCTGAGAAACGAGCACTGCTGAAAAAATATTCATTAGGAGATATCAATTTTAAAAAAGAAACTTTATCTCTAAGTAGTCCAAGATTTTCAATTTCAAAGCCAGATATGAAGTTTGTTGCATTAAAAAAATATTTAATAAACAGGTGTCCCACGAACGACGCCTTGATTTTAAAATTTGGCAACGGAGGTCATTCGAAGAATGAAACCAATGGTAAGTGTTTTTTGAAAACCGTAAAAATCTGAGATAGAAGTTCTAGAATTAGTGGCAAATGTTGCCAAGAGGTGACACTGTACACTGCATTCGTAATACGGAGTCTGATAAAAAAGACTATAAACTGCCCTTTACAAAGCATCGCTGCAAACACATGAAATCGCTTCAAAATGGGCACCTTTTGCAGCATAAAGATGACCCGTACTAAGAATTGAATATTGTTGCAAAGACGTAATGTCGCTTTCCTGCCCGGCTAGTCTTATAGTTAGGGAGGGAGTTTTACAGGGATGAGCATGGAATGACGGGCAGCGGCCATTTCGGGACCCCTGACCTTGGCGACTAACTTGGCTACCATTCTGACGACTTGGCGAAGAAATTGACGACACTGGCGACAAATAGATGATTCCAGAAAATGCGACCCTTTTCTCGATATCTCTATTAGGAAAGGGAATACGCTTGAATATGCAAGAAAACTCCATGTGACGTCATGGCCTGTCAGACAGAAGTAGTGTTGATCCATTGGGAACGACTTTAGAGTTTCGTCCGCAATGCGAGCTAGGAAACTGGTGAGCTAAGCGCTATTGAAAGTGCAGTTTTTGTCGTTACTAGTTATTTGCTGACTGTTTGTGTTGCTAAATATCAAAGTGCTGAATTGTTATTACCTGTGAATTGCTGTCTGTTTACATTGGTAATCTGTGCAATATCTATTGTTTCCTGTTATCTGTGATACGTGTTTTTCCTGCACATTTGTGAATAAACCTTCATTCTCCATTATCCTGCGTGTTGGACTGTTTACACCATACACCCACAGAAAGACTTTTATAACAATATTCACTCACCCTCTGTAGTGTGTCATCGGAAGAGGTGGCACTAAATGGTAATTAAATTTGAATCTTCCAGAATGGAGTCACTGCTTCGGACTATTCTACATTTACTGCAACAAGCATGGAAGACCATGCGCCAAATTTCATACATACAAGTCATTGCGTTTAGGCATTATCGTGTTCACATGCAGACGATTATATAGACCGACAGACGGTCAACCCTTTGTTGGATTTCATCCAACATTTCCTACAGGTCTACAATTCTGATGATAAAACTGCTTACCAAATCACATCTATCTAGCTATTTAAGTTTTTATGTTATCGTTTTCACAGAACAGACAACCAGACAGATTTCCCGTGGACGGATTTTGTACAAAATTTGGCAGAAATCCACAATTTTGGTGTCAAGACATACCTAATTTCATTCGTCTACCTCACACCGTTTTTGAGCTATCGTATTCACAGACAGACAGACAGACATAATTCCAAAAAAGTATTTTTTCAGGTATAAAACTTGAAGATTCATGAAATTCTGGATTTCGAATATCTGACGATTGCAATACTTTCTCTTTGTATACTTCGTATGCAAGAGAGCTAAAATGAGTTCACAGAAGTCTCTATTTTCATAATAATCAGGTGAATTTTAAGCAAAACTCCTCATTGTATTTTCTTAAATAAGTCTGTGCCGTAAGTAGACAATTATCGGAAGAACCGAAACTATTTTCGAAATGCGAGACTTTCGCGCGCTTTTCTATTCCCCTTCTTGGAAATGAGTTTCAGCTAAATATAAGCACTTTGACAGCTTGATTGATGATGCGGCGCATTATCGGGGCGAGGAGACTTTCCTGTGTGATTCGCATTTTTAGTGGCGCAGCACTACAAGATTATTATGTTAAGGCCGCGACGAAACATTTTAAAACAACAGACACAGTGTGTCCCACAAAGGATTCCATGATTTTAAAATTAAATAACTCGACAAACTAGATCGATAGAAAAATGAAACCAGTGGTACGTTTATTTTGAAAGCCGCAGGAATCTGATGCAGAAGTTTCAGAGTTAGTTACAAATGTTGCCATCAGGTGGCGCTGTACGCTGTCGTCGTAGGATGGAGTCTGAGAAAAAGGCCAAACAGTCCTTTTGCAACAGTCTTTTGACCCTTCCCCTTCTTTTGGCACTAGCATATCATGACATAATACGTTTCGGTTTTATATGAAGAAGGAAACTGAGTTCATTATGGAATTTTTTTTTTTCGACCGATTGAAACTGAAATTTCATACAGATCTACAATTATGTGGTTAGAAGACCATAATTTCATATAGATCTACAATTATGTGGTTAGAACACCAAAATTTAATAGAGATCTACAATTATGTAGTTAGAACACCACGATTTCATATAGATCTACAATTATGTGGTTAGAACACCACAATTTCATATAGATCTATAATTATGTGGTTAGAACACCACAATTTCATATAGATCTACAATTATGTGATTAGAACACCACAATTTCATTTAGATCTACAATTATGTGGTTAGAACACCAAAATTTCATAGAGATCTACAATTACGTAGTTAGAACACCACAGTTTCATATAGATCTACAATTACGTGGTTAGAACACCAAAATTTCATAGAGATCTACAATTACGTGGTTAAAACATCACAATTTCATATAGATCGACAATTACGTGGTTAGAAGACCACAATTTCATATAGATCGACGATTATGAGGTTAGAACACCACAATTTCATATAGATCTACAATTATGGGGTTAGAAGACCACAATTTCATATAGATCCACAATCGGTTAAATAGCATCACAATCGATTCAAAATTTTCATATTACTACGCAAAGAATACATTCATATCTAGTTGATATATTTTCACATTTTACAGTTGTATTTTTTCAAAGGTAATCTAATTTATAAAATGCGCAAATAAGATACCGAGGAGTTCATCGACCGTGCTTATGTGGAGAGCACAGCACCAAGCCAGCGACCGTCCTTTGCCATTACAAACTGAAGGATGGCCTGTCAACCATTTTTTGATAAGAGAACTCGTCTGGAAGGAATGAATGCCACTTATTACAGAACCTGTTCCCCGGAGAACCGTAAAGACGAGTCCTGTCGCATTAGTGCCCGTTCTCCCTCTTGAACGGAGGACGCATTTTTTTACGGAGAAATGGATTGGGTTTGAGAAATGGGAATTGGATTTATGTTTCTGTTTCCTTCTAAGTATTTCTCCTCTGGTAGCATAAATTTCGAGGGAGAGGGGGGCTTCTTGTTCACTTAATTCTTCATACTTGGGAGGATGAGATCACTTCCATTTCTCACGGTGCTTGAGTCGGAAAACATAATAAGAATGGCCTGCATGCCATGTCGATTTTTTCTCTCGGATATGACCTTCATTTCTTTGCATTTCTTTTGATCTTCTT
>BGPR01049576.1:0-11277 GCA_013235015.1 Araneus ventricosus
AATCATTTTCTTCTTCAAAATGGTTTTCAGAACTGCGGAGGTGAAATGTTTCTCTATCCTCAAAAGCATTGGAGAAAAATTATTGAACCCGTAAATAAGCATTTAAAGGCAAGCGATTATTTTTCGTTTATACCGAAGTGTTTAAAGAATAAATTTACTGATTTGTTTCAACTGAAACTCTTGATTTTAATTTCTTTATCTTTCAAATTATTTATTTTCCTTATACTATGTAAAATGCAATTTTGTTTGTCTTATTTTTGTGCTTTTTTAAAAATTCAAATTTAAAGGTTTTTATTGCGTATAGATGCAGGAATTATAAATAAAGATGCTAAGAAATTTTAACGATACATTTCAAAAAAATTTAATATAATTTTGGTTGGTATTTACTTAGAGATAGAATTAGTTTTTGTGGTTTTATTTTGCTAACTGGAAACATGTTTTATAGGTATGCCAACAAAGTAATAGAAGAACATTCTTAAAGTAAAATGATTAAGTTTTAAATATTGCATAGTCACTACCCATGTATTCCGATTAAGATAATCAAACAATTTACTATTCAACAAACAAATGAATAATAATAATAATAATAATGCGTTATTCACCACGTTGTTATATGTAAGCGTAAAATTTAAGCATTATTCTTTACGTTTGTTAGGAAGAGGTTAAAATCAAAGGTTTTTATTTATTGATTAATCTAATTTTGTTTATATATATTGTAGTGAAATATCTGAGCAAATGATTTTTTTTTTATTTTTGAAATAAATTTATCACGTTCATATTTCACCTATATTTAATTGTTGATCGATAAACACTACTTTAACTCATACAACACTGCGATTAAATTTTTTTTATTCAACTCATTTTATGTGCAAAATATTCCATGCAGAAGATATTTATTATATTCTTTGATAAATTTAAACTTTACCGACTATGCATGATATTTGGTTCACATCGGTATAAGTTCACTATGTGTTAAGGAATCTAACATAGTAACAATGCTTTTGTTCTTTAACAGTTTATTGTTAAATTAACTAAAACTTATTATATTAAGTGTTTATTTATCTAATACATGAAAATTAAGATATAGTTTAGATACGTATTTTCTGTCAATGCTTTATCAGAAGCATACTGAAAGTTCCCAAAGTTGATCTTGATGCATTTTATACAACTCCAGCTTAAAATAGTTGGAAGTATTTAACACCTAAGGGAATATCAGCAGTTAAAGAAGGATTTGAAACTGATCAGATCTAGTTTCAGATACACTCATTTTTCAATGTTAGAATTTTAAACAAATTAAGAAAGGAGCAGTTCGGATCAGCGCCGTAGATTTTTCATGAAAACGTCGGGATAAAACCATAGAACAAGTGTTTCGTTTTAATACGTAATTTAATTATCAATATCTTTAATACAATATTTACACAGAGAAGTATAATGGTTACAGAATAGATAAATCACTAGCTACCACAAATCCTTGCTACATTCGATAAACTTGATTTATCTATTCTGTAACCATTATACTACTCCGTGTAAATATTGTATTAAAGAGATTGATAATTAGATTACATATGAATACGAAACACTTGTTTTATGATTTTATCCTGACGCTTTCACGAAAAATCTACGGCGCGGACCCAAACTGCGCCTTTCTTATGTTTTATTTAGTGTAGCTTCTGATGGAGCCACCTGTTGACAGTATATAGAACAACATTTCGCGTATGCACAGTAAAACATTATTTATTACAAATGTTCATATTTCCCTTAATTTTCGAATTTTTGTATTCAAATTTCAATATAATATTTCTGTTACGCATTATCAAGTATTCTGTAAGTTTCGTACAATTCGAACGAAACCTCTGCATGTTATAATCAAGAAACTCGCGGAGTTTGATATTTTCGATTTAATACCGATTTTTACTTATATTCTAATAAATATTTTTATTTTCTCACTTTGGGTCCTAGTAATACTTCTTAAGCACTTTAAAATTACACCAGAATAAACTTCCTAGCTAATAAATTCGTTTCCACGTTACCTTTTACATAAACTTACATAAAGCTGATTCATAACAATCAAGCGCAAGCTCCTACAATGGTACGATGACGTCGCAGGTAAAACAAATACTATGCGACAAACTCTTACAGATATGTTCTATCCGTTGTAGGGTCAACCAATCTTTTCGAGCGTTTGTAAAATATTTTTTCATATGCCTTGCTACAATATCGATTGAAATATTTACGGCTCCGTCAAATCCTGTTTGATATTAACAAAAATGTCTTCGAGATAAGTATACACGTAATACGTTTTTGCGTCTAAAGCAGAAATAATTATTCAAAGAACAATTCTTGGAGGTTCTAAGTGCTTTCATTATAATTTCAGATACATTCATAGTTCAATGCTAGATTCTAAAATTGTAAAAATCAATTTTATGTGAGAATTAAGATAAAGAAGCTGGAACATTAGTAAAATATTCTTTCATACCTCTTGATATAATGTCAATTGAAGTATTTTTCGGCTCCGTCAAATCCTGTTTGATATTAACAAAAATTTCTTCAAGATAAGTATACATGTAAGACGTTTTTGCGTCTAAAGCAGAAATAATTATTCAAAGAACACTTCTTGAAGGTTTGAAATGCTTTGATTATTTATTTACACTTAAACCTCAGAAGTATTCTACAAACATAAGCTAAAATTATTTTCCTGAATTTTAGAACAAGAGAATGGGAAGGAAGAAAATACATTGTATTTATTTTATTCAGATCCTCTTTTTGTTTTCTTCCCATTTTTTTCCTTCCAAAAGCGTTTCTTACACAAATAAGAAAGTAATTTCGCTACCAGTATCAATCATGTAAAAGATAACGTTCTGTTTTCACGCTACATTTGACACGAATTGAAGGTCGAGAAGAAAACAGAATAAATCAGATTCTTCAAAATGCTTTTCCGAACTGAATTGAGCGAAGTGTTTTTCCACCCTCACAAGAAGTAGAGAAAAATTTAATACAGCTATTTGAATGCAGCCCGTTTGTTGCTCGTTTGGGACAAGCTGTAAAAATGTAAAAAATTGAAAATTGTAGCACATAAATTTAATTCAGTTTTTTTTAAAAATGATTTATGGAGTGTATGATAGATAGTTTTTGTACTAAGTAAGAAACCAATAAATTTCTTGTTTGCACGATTTTCTTATGTTTTTTTGCATTTGGCAAATACTGTTTCGAAACTGTAATGTCGCTTCCGTGCAATGTTAGTCCCAAGGTTGGAAAGAGACATTTACAGAGGTTTTTATTGGATGATGGAAAAAGCCTAGGTAATGTCCTCCGACCTTGGCGATAAACTTACGGAAAATTTGGCATCAAATGTGGCGACTTCGGCGACAAAATGAAGGTCTCGAAAACGCGAGAATTATGGCTCTATCTCTATTAGTAAGGAAAATAATGAGATCCTGCTGGAAAATTTCATGTGACGTCTTGCCCTGTCTGGAAGGTATATATACCGACCGAGGTTTTCAAATGAAGCGTTAATATTAGTGCTATTGCTGTTATTATTATTCATATGCTGTCTGATTGTGTTGAAAATTTGATGATAAATGTGGCGACTTTGGTGGCAAAATGAAGGTCTCGAAAATGCTAGAATTATGTCTCTATCTCTATTAGTAAACAAAATATAGAGATCCTACTAGAAAATTCCAAGCTACGACATGCCCTGTCGGGAAAGCTATATATACCGATTGTGGTCCTCAAATGAAGCGTTAAAATTAGTGCTATTGCTGTTATTGTTATTGATTTCATTTCTGATTGTGATGCTAACTTGTATAAGTGCTGATTTTCTTGCTACTTGAGCTTCGTGTTTTATGGGATATTCATGGATTAAAATGTCGTTCTCCATCATTCTGCTTGTTGAACTTGACACGAAACATTATTGATATGCTGGCCATGAAAGCATACGTAATTTTAATGATCTGCAATGGCCGTAAACTATTTTAGTGTCATTATTTTCAAACTTTTGATAGTTCCTTTAAAAGCACCATTGTAGAGGTTGTTGTTACTATAAAGATGTTGACTATACAGCTTACCACAAAAGCTACAGAAAAAGCAAATTTGACTATCACTCGTTTGTCAATATATTACCTAAACAATGCAAAACTTAAAGAAGGTTATTGAATAAAATGGCAAAACTTTCAAAAATGATAGCAGTTATTTCTCAGATTTTTCTCATAATTCGAAACTGAAATTTGAAGTCAAGGAACAAACAGGTGTAATGCCTAGGATTTCAAGATTCGAGCTGAAACAAAATGCTGAAATGAAACTAATGCAAAAATATCTAGAAAGATACCTAAATGTAGAATTTTATCTAAATTTAAAAAGAGACGCTTTTTCTGAATTTGAAAACCACAAAGTAAAGAATAGATAATTTTAAACTGGTGTTTCAAACCTCTCGGTGCAAACCTTGAGGAGGAATGAAACACAAATAGATAAGCGCAAAACGCTATACTGGTGAGTTGGTTGCTCCTCAAATGTGAAGGGCCAGAAGGCGTTTATCTTTCATGGAGGATTCATCAATGGGAAGGCGCGTCAATCCTATATCTTATATCTCAACATTACTTTGTGGGTTCATTTGAAATGTTTAGACTAAGATGAATGTCCTTTCGATTGTAATGTTTAATTTATTGAAGGGTTTTTGTATCTATAGCTGCGATACTAGAAATTTCGTATAGATATGTCGTTTTCACCAGAGCCTGCGGATCACGACTTCGTCGGTGTTGAACTTGCATCAAAGTTCACTGTCTCAATTTCAAACAGATTTTGAGATTTGATCCGTAAGGCTGTACATTCACGAGAACTCCAATCCGAGCAAATTCGTCCACTCCCCGCCAAAACATGTTCTTTAGTGAGGAAAACCTATGAGAATTGGAGCGGCGGGGTCAAAAGTTTGGATTTTCAACCAGTCTGAATATCCATCTGCTCCCGTTGGACTGCCGGGCCTTAAATGCCGAAATGCGACCTCTGTAGTTTCGTGGTGGAGACTTCCTCGCTCTAGAGGAAATCGGCTCGCGTTTTGATGGTGGGGGAGAAGTACATGCAGTAGTTAGATCGGAATGACCCGTAACGATTGGTTTGGCGGTTTGCGCCGAGCCGACAAGAATGACCTACCTAAATGAAATCAAAGTCATTCAAAGAAAGCAAACAACTAAGATAAACTCTGAGAGATTCGAATTAAACAAACAAGGAATCCATTCTAGTCCATTTTATCAAGGGCTAAGGACTATATTCGAAATGGATTCAAAATAGTTGGGAAATTCTTCTGTAAGAAGCTTGCATTACGCCAAATATAGCTTCTTTTTGCCCGAAATTTCCCATCAAAAGACAAATGAGATCAGTATCATCTAATAGCATTATTTTAAAAGGAAAAGGAACACCAAACACAAACATTTTCCTTTTCTTTTCAAATGATCATTAGATGGTATTGATCTTCTTTGTCTTTTGTTGGGAAATTTCGGGCAAAGAGAAGCTATATTTGGCGTAATGCAGGCTTCTTACAGAAGAATTTCCCAACTATTTTGAATCCATTTCGAATATAGTCCTTAGCCCTTGATAAAATGGACTAGAATGGATTCCTTGTTTGTTTCATTCTATTCTCTCAGAGTTTATCTTAGTTTTTTGCTTTCTTTGAATGACTTTGATATCCATTGTTTTTTGTATGCAGCTGCAATTGCGCTGCTTAAACATTGTATAAATTTTCTTGTCTAAAATTTTTTTTGTCAAAATTTTATTGTTTGAATTTTGTTATTTCTGTTTAAAGTTTAAGTTAAATTTATTTTTAAATTTATTCTTCTTTCTCTAGTTGATTGTTTTGAAGCCCTATCTAAATGAATGGTCTCTGAAATGGAATGGTACTGAGTAGAACAATCTTGAATGACAGGCTTTAAGCAGGACATTCACAATCAGGCCATTCCACACCATTTGGATTGCGTCGCTCCAAAACCCGTCATGAATGCCAAATTCCGATTTCAATTGATGCGGTAAGGTGTGATAAAAATGTTTGGATTTTCAACATATCCCGTTTTTCATTCAGCGTGTTGGGCTATAAAACTGAAATACGATCGCGGGTAAGGAGTAGCGAGAATTTCTCACAAAAGCGAAACCACAATATGAGGGAGGAGGAGTGAAGCTCTCGGGATTCCGCTTCGAAAGCAAGAGGAGGGGTAGGCACAGTAACCCTAGAGGATTGAAGTAACCGGTTGTGTGATTTGCATGAGTCCTCCATGAATGACCCATCTAACTGGAACGGTGCGAAGCGATGCGCTGCAAATGGACTGAAATATTTATTTCGTGAATGTCCCGTTTTATGTTCAACCTCATCATTCTTCTGTCTTCTCGTGTTTGATTTATCAGGACAAAAAAAAATGTAAAACAAATATTGTTCAATCTGGAGTAATATGTAGCACATTTTTTTGCATGGCCTTGGCCAGGGCGGGGTAATCTTTGAATTCTCAGGACGCAGCAAGTACCACCCATAGTATTTCATTACTTGAATTGTATTCTTGCATTTTTGGCTATGTGTGTTTATAAGGATTTTTTGTTCCGTGTCTTACAATGTGTACTAAAATACTTGACACATCCTTGATAGTTAATTTTTTAACGTTTGCATATTTGGTTTGATGTCTAATTCTAAAATTAAAAGCATTTCAGTGCCCAACAGGCCGCATTGACTTTACGGTTGCACGCATTTCACCTGAATGTCCCACAAATCATTCTCATTGTACAACCTGTTTTAATTCTTTACTCCGTCATTTTCCTTCTAGTCCCTTTAAAACCAAACCTATTTGGGAGGATACTACATGAATTGGACTCCCCCAACCTGGGTAAACATTTATCCCACCACCCCATCCCTGCTATAACCTTCTTTTAAGGCGCAAGGAAATGGACTGTGGTTGGCTAGGATAATTGGACCCCCCACCGTGATTATCTCTTAATCGATCTCAGAACCTCACTTCCCTAAAAAGAAGCCAACCGCCTCAGACCAGCCTTCGTCGCTGTTAAGAGCAAATTGTTAGACCACCCGGGACCGCCTCGTTCGGTATGACAGGGTTAAATCATCAACCCCAAACGTGCAGGACTTGGTGGGAAAATCTCTCCATCAACATCTTTTTAAATTTTTAAAGGTCATTGGTCTCCATCCTTCTATTTGGATAACTTTTTTTAGTTTTCTTTTTTGAATCATGCTTTTATAAGCTCGCATCTCATGTTTTAGATACTTCCTGCATTGAAAACTTTTGGCTTTAGTATTAATTCCACATAAGTGTCTTTTTTCTTAACACAGTTTCATTTCACACCATATGGTTGGAGGAGTATGGTTCGAAAACCGTTTAACATAGAATCGAAGTTCCTAAATCTTACGGGGCTTGCATCTACCAGATGCATGGCCAAATAAGACTAAAAGCCTTTCAGACACATACGTTTATTGACAATGGACGACACAAACACATAAAACGTACAACAACGCCGAGATCACAAGTAATTCTGATTATATCAGTCAGCCCGTAGGCTCAATATATCAGTCAGCTCGCAGGCTGACGTCACAACTTCGCCGCCTGGTGGTGGTTACATTTCGCTTCAATTTACAACAATGGCCGTATTTGGCTCTTGCGCCATTAAACTGAAATCAACCTACCAACCATCTAAATCTGGACATTCATCTGTACTCCATTCCATTCTATTTGCACCAAGTCTGGTTATTTTCCCCCCACCCATTCAAATCGAAAAATGACGCACGTCATTCACCGAGACTCCAAAGTGCGCAACCTTCGCTCTTTGATCCCCCCATTCCTCCTCTCCCACACGGCGGATTTCCGATTTTTTAGCCTCGTCGCGAGGTCGCAATCTAGGCAAAACCTTTGTTTTGTCACTACCCTCGCAGCGAGGCCCCAAATTGGGATAGGCGCATCAAGTGTTAGATTTTGAGTTCGTTGGAATTCCAGCTTTGCCATTCCGCTATGACAATTTGCATCTGTGTTTAAAACTGAAGATTGCTTTCTCCTTACCGTGTTCTAAAAATTCCATTTCAGAAGAGATGTGAATGGCATGCTTAAAAGTAACTGATAGTATAAACTTTAGATTCCATATTAAGATACATATTAAAATTTATCAAAACAAGCAAACAGAAAATGAATTTGCGATCGATATCTACAGGAATGGCAATGAGTTACTTCTTTAAATACCTTCTCATTTCTTCCCGCTTAGAAACAGCTTGTAACGATCTGGACATTTGAACAATCACTTTCCATTAGAATCTTTTGATAATCTCACTGGTAAGAATACTTCTCAAACTGGAATGACTTTTCTTGGAGAGAACCGAACACAATCGTTAGTTTACAAATGGCGAACTCGGCGCAAGAGAAGTCGTTTAATAAATGTGACGCCCGTTCCATTTAGCCTTGTAATGTGCGAACAAACTAAAGAGAAATGTCAGGCATTAAAGCCATTCTGTCTCATGTGACGGCCGTTTCTTTTTTCTGCTGCTTTTCCTCTTTATAAACCTTAACGACTGAAATGAGTCAAGCCAGCCAACTCCAAAAACTTTTTCCACCCAGGAAGTGGGACGGGAAAGTGACACAAAATCAATGAAAGAAACCTAAAACTAACAATCTGAAAAGATTAACCGTGCCAAAAAGAGGGGAGAGATCTTTTTTCGGGTAGAAAAAAAGAATATTTTTTTGGTAAGAAAAAGAAATTGATTTCTTTTGTAGGTGGAACACTTTTTCGTTCTTCCAGTTAGCGTTTTACAAAGATTGTAAATTTGTATTCTTCTGGTACAATAACATGCCAAAACTGAGCCTATTGTGTAAGATTGGGGTTAAGTTTTCCTTTTTAACTTGTTGGTAGCCTTAAGTCGCACTTGAGATATTATCAAAATAATAGCAATGTCGAATAAGACCAGAAGCTTGTACAGAGTTCTGTTACTTTGAAAAGTCATTATTTTATCAATTTTTATGTAATAAAGTAAGCATTTTTTGTTTCTAATGTAAATATATTTAATAAATATTTTCAGTCCATATTCAGTTTTAAAATAATACTAAGATATATAGATTACTTTGATTTCATAAGTAAATGCTATTATGTAACAAGAATATTGCGCTATAAACTGAGTTTTGAATCAGAAATGTAATACATAAAAGAAACACATCGAAGCTACCAAAACGTAATTATAGAATTGCGTGCATAATACCGACATTCTATAATCTTAAACGCAATGCTCTGTCATTTTAGATTGAATAATTCTGTAAAAATGTGCCATATTCTGTTTCCGGAACATTCAAAAATTAATAAAGACACTAAAAACTTTCCACGTTTGCCTATTGGGGTTAAACTCGGATACCAATTGGGCTAGAAACTTTTTATTTGGCTTGGAGTTTTTTCAGATTTAATGCAAACAATGTGGATATCAGTTTTTCGATACAACACTGCTAGAAGTCTGTGGTATCAGAAGCTCAAAGGAATGGAATATGAGGATTTAAATAATTAAACACAATCTCTAGAAAACAGATGTTTGATCTTTAAGGGGACATACGACTGTTAAATCTCGAAAAGTTTCGATTTTATGAACAAAAAAATATTGTTTCCCCGTCTTTTCTGAACAATTTAAAACAATCCGAGTTAAAAAAATCCCTATAATTATAAAAGTTATGCAAGAAAATGTATCGGTTCTTCAACTTAAACCTTGAATATGGCCATATCTTTAAAACGCTATATCTCAAAATGTGTTTTTTTGATATTGCGAGCACGATATCTCAAGAACTATTGAATATTTTTACATAAAATTTTTACCGCATATGTATGTAATATGGCAGTCTAGATCCCCTGTGTGGTGATACGAAGTCAGAAGAAATACACCTGCGCTATTTTAGGAATTTAATGGCGACGACAGGAACATTTAAAACGGCACACACATTTAAAAAATAGGAACACATTTAAAAGACAAGACAGTTGCCTGATTAAAAGATAAAACGCAAGAATCAGGAGGGCCGTCAGTGCCCTGTACATCAAGACATGTGAAATCGTTCAGGCGTAAATTCTGTCGCTCGCCATCGCACTTCTTCTCTGTATATCGCACAATAATGTCTGTCGCTTTTAAGAGCAAGATCATGTGACGTGACGTGAAGTGACGTCAGCTGGTAGAGAGGAAGCGTACGAGCGACTCCTGCCGGGATACTACATGTATTTTGCTATTTTTTTACAAATTGGGCCACATTTTTGTGCACATCTCTCCAAAGAATTTTTTTTTGGGGGGAGGGGGTAGAAAAGTTGAAATTTTAACTATTTTTACATTTTTATTTTAAATTGGTATATCAAAAAGAAATTAAATTTAAATGTTAATTTCTTAAACAGATTCAGTTTCTGAAAGAGACTGTTTGGATTACTTAGATGCCTAAAATATTGTATCCGTACTCATGCGCGCAAGGAGACTATCTCATTTTTTCTCCAAACATTATAAGCATATCAAATACTCTCTCAAATAAATACCTACAGATTTGAAGGTTTGAAAATGTGTGCACTATCAGAGAAACAGATATGTTTCTGGAATAAAAAGTGAGTTTGCGAATTGCATTTTTTCAGAGATATAATGTATTGAATTTGACGGTTTCCCTCTATTTTTTCGAGGTTTAAGAGTCGTATGTCCCCTTAAAACAACGACAATATATAAAATCGCATCTTTTCCCAATGTCAGTGATAAAGAGAAGATAGTACAGTTTAGGAATCCCTTAAGCTAAAGTCAGAACTTTGCAAAGAAATTCTTCATATCCAATAAATTTCATTCATAGTAAATTTTGAAACTGTTTATTCGTATTCGAACAACTATGAGCCTTTAGAGTCAAGGGCATGAAGCATTTCCAGAAGAGCAGTCTTCTGTAGAAAATTAATAAGCAAATTTTAATATTTTGTTATTGCTAATTATACCAATTATAAATTAAAGTGAGTTCCCAATGTGTCCCAAACCTCACCTAAACAAGGGCATTCTAGTGTCAAGCTATTTTGAAGATATCAGTCTTTTTCATTTGTTCCCAATACGATTTTCTAGACATCACTGAATATTTACCCAAACCGGCAATTTGTAAAACGGTGATAAATAGAAAAAAATAATTTTTCAATATCCTGAAATAGTGAAAATGGAAATTTAAATTTACAGCAATGAATAAAAGTAATAAAATCATCAAAATGAAATGAATAAGAAAATTGAAACGTCACTGAAAAATTGTTCTATATATTTTCATTTTCAACATCTTATGT
>BGPR01049577.1:0-11276 GCA_013235015.1 Araneus ventricosus
TGAAGTAAGCTTATTAGACTCAGGATAAAAGTCAACACTAGGGATATAAAAAATTACCATTTTTTCAAAAAAATTTCCGTTTTCAATACCTTTAATTTATACTAGATGCATGGCCCGGCGTTGCACGGGTAATCTTGAATAATGGGATATTCCTCGGGCGGAGAGAAGTGAGATCACGTGAGGCCTTGGATCCATATTTTTTCATATGCCCGGCTCCGTTTTTTTTCAACAAATATTGTCACTTACTTTCCCCAACAAATGTAAATATTCTTTCAAATCTAGTCTTTTTACTACTAATTTTCATATGCCCGCATCCGGTTTATTTTTTTACACATATTGCAGCTAACGAAAACGTTACGTTTCCCCCAAGACGTAAAAAATCCTTTGAATCCTATATTGTTGAATTAAAATTTTTAAATCCAACCTTTTAATTACCTTATAGTTAATAACCCAGAGTTTCTCGGAATCCACATTTTTTCATATGCCGGCCTCTGTTTTTTCCCTACAAATATTGTCACTAAGCTTCCCCAACAAAAGTAAATCTGTTTTGAATCCTCTCTTGTAGGATTTAAACTTTCAGTTCTAGCCATTTTACTACCTTCAAGCAGTTTGGTTTGAATGAAAAAGCGAGAATTCGTATGCTTATAAATTAAAACAGATGGAAATGATATTTGTTTTCCAAAAGAAAAAATAAAGCGAAATAAAAAAACAGAAACGATAAACGATTTAATAGTACACCAAACTGATAAATTAAACACCAGAAACATATATTTTCGTCTTGCCCGTATTTGAGTAATAATGAAAAAAAAAACAGGATAAAAATGAATAAATATTTTCCCCCAACAAACGTAAAGGTTGCGAAACACCGTACGTCAAAAAAGAAAGTTATGCAGGAAAACGATTTGTGTCCATTGTTAATAAATCCAAACATAGAAGCTCGCTCAAAAAGAAATACAACCTTCCGTTAAATAAATAAGAAAATGCAACACAGGATGCGAAAACTAATAATATGAGAAAAAAAGAATCCTCCGTGAATGAATTCACCATGCTACCAATAGATGTCAGCACGTCAATTCATTCATTTTGACGTTTTCAATTAATATCTTTTTAACTAATTACAATTTCGGAATTTAAATAGTCGGAATGTAATCCTTGGATTATTTTCCATCTTTGGTACATACGGCTAGTTTCAGGATTCAGTGGTTCGTGAGAAGATAGAAGGACATACATACGTCTGTTGACGTTCGAATTTTAATAGGATAGATGATAATAGTTTCTATAATGGGTTATCTCGGATAATACGTCATTCCTTGATGTCACGTGACACATCTTGTCTGACTAATAGGCCATTTCCTTTGTTCTTCTGATTTCTTGGGCTCTTTGCTCCTGGCTACGTTGTGTCATGTCTGACAATCGGCTATTTCTTTGTTCTTCTGTTTCTTCCGCTCTTCTGTCCAGACTACGTTGTGCCATGGTTTCTTTCTTCGTGAGTTTCAGCAACTCTCCTTTCACGTTTTCTAATTGCCTGCTGTCTACGGGCAGCATCCCGTGTAACTCCTCTTTTTCTTTTAGGCATCGGAAAAAGCGAGAATTGAACAAAGCAAAAATAGTAACTTCCAAATATCAGCTTAAAATAGCAGCTACCAGAAATATTTAAACTTGATTAAATCAATGAATAATGATTAAAATCACTAACATAACTAATCTATATCTTTCGGCGCATAACTTTACTTGATTCTGTTTGACGTTATATCACGGGCTCAAAAAAAGAATTTATACACTACCAACAATATATTTTTCATTTCTGTCAGCGTCCGTTTTTTTATTGTTGTCGTAACAATGTTCTTTAAAGTAAACAACTTCAACAATAAAATGTATTTTGAATTGCGCTGCAACAATGAAAAGTATTGTTATAAAGTATCCGAAACAATGAAAAGCATTGTTGTCAATTAGTTTTTAATTAATATCTTTTTCACTAATTGTAATTTCGAAATTTAAATGGCCGAAATGGCTTCCCTGGATTATTCTCCATCTTTTGGTACCTTCCGCGCGCTTCTCCGTTCGGCGGTTCGTGAGAAGATAGCCGGACATACATACATACGTTTGTTTACCTTCGAATTTTAATTATATTAATCCTATTGTTTTTTAATACATTTCTGATATTACACATTTCAACTGATGTATAACGAACTGTCAAACGAAATAGCTCCTGAATAGTACAAGGATGTTTTAAATTTCCTTCACTTACATTTTAGTTTAATAATAGAACATTGAACATATGCCTATCAAGTGGGGCTCGTTTTCATGAAGGATAGCTGTTTTTCTAATAGCAAATTAGGTTTTCAGTCAATTTGTCAAATTTGGCCTTTTTTGGCCTTATTTTTAAGAAGGTTAGGCCTTATTTTGCAATTTTGATCTGGCAACACTGTCGTAGTCAGTTACAAAGAAATATTTTCAATATTATATTATGTTTTGATTGGAAAACGAATTCAAAGTTCTCTTTGTAGGCTACACTTATGTTCATTATTAAAGTTAAAATCGTATTTTTAGGATCACAGTAGGTGCATGAATATATACTTGGTAATAGTAAATAGCACATGAATTACTTATTCAAAAAACTTAGTCGTTTTGTTGTTGTTCTCGAATCCCTCTCAGCGTTTCCAAGCAGCGATGTCCCGCTATCTTTTCATTAGAAGCATTTCAACCGACATTTTTAGGATTTGCGATCTCAGATTTATTTCGGATAACCCAGGTTTCGGTTAACCCAAGTTCGGATAACCCAGGTTTCAGTTAACTCGAGTTCGGATAACTCATGTTTCGATTAACCCTAATTTCCGGACCTTAGGTCTCGGTTAACTCCTGGTTCCGGATCTTGGGTTTCAGTTAACCCTAATTCCGGATATGTTTCGGTTAACCCTAGTTCGGATAACCCATGTTTCGGTTAACCCTAGTTCGGATAACCCATGTTTGGGTTAACCCTAGTTCGAATAACCTAGTTTTCGGTTAAACCTAGTTCGGATAACCGGAGTTTTACTGTATCAGTAGTAAAGTAATTTGAAAGTAATCACAGCGGAGAAGAATCTTAGAAGTTTCAAATTTGTCCAAAGCTCATTTGGACTTGTATTTTCGAAATTTATTTTTATATTAACTAGTAGTTCTGTGAAGAGCAGACATCACGTACCCCCCCCCGAAAAAAATGTGTAATCTGTTCTTTATTGCAGTCTTTAAAAGTTTGTCCAGTGTTGTCAGTTACAGTGGAGTCTCCCTATAATGAAATCGCTCGGTTCCAGTTAAAAAATTCGCTATAGAGAAAATTTCGTTATACGGAGATTAGAGATTTTTGCAGTTATTTGAGTAAATGTTACAAGCCTTCTATTAGGTGCGATAAGTTCAAAAGTATTTAGTTATGAGTAAAAGTATTTTATTAAGTCATGTTGCACATAACAAAATTGGGAATCTTTGTTTGCTTTTCTTTCCTCCGAAATATTTGTCTCCTTTAAAAGCTAGCGTTTTTGTAGGGAGGTGTTATCGCTGGAATGAACAATGTGAGTGATTGCACTTGTGAGCGATTTGTTTGCACAGAAATTAGCAACTTTCTTCAAAAATGACAAAAATCGAAAAGATAAAGGTCTGAAAAAATTCGTTATAGGGAGACAACCACTTCATATGGAGAATGTTTGGAATGCTTTTTAACATTCCGATTAAAAATTTCGTTATAGGGAGAAACTCGCTGTAGGGAGACTTCGTTGTAGGGAGACTCTACTGTATTTTGAAGACAATATTGTCTCTAGGGGCACCATACATCATAATTTGTCTCTCGAGGTGGGATCTTTTTTCCTCCCACATGTAGAATACTAGCAGTACGAGCACGGCGTTGCCCGTGGAATCAGGACTTCAACAAAATGGGGGGAAATATGCCCACAATGACTCGAAAAAGTTTTGAAAACGAAATCAAAACAGAAGATACACAGAGATTTTTCTTTGCGATAATGACATTTATCAAAACAGACATGTATATATTACTGAGATGACGTCGACGCGAATGTAGTGACGTCACCTGCCGGAAGGAATCGGATTGTCGAAATGCATGCTGGAAATGAAAGCATATGACGTCACCTGCCGCGAGGAAGGCCACGCACTAGCCAATAAAGTTGCAATAATGCATTCCGGAGAAACCCTTGCTGTTAACTCTGGCTAGCAAAAAACTGTTTCATCTGATCAGGGAAAAATTAATTAAAAATAAACGAAAAAAGATATTTTAACCGTTCTTGTTTTAAATCCGACAGAAACGTCCCAGTTATAAGCTGAAAAGAATGAAAATTATAGAGATGTTAGAACGTCAGATGCGAGAATTTGAAGAAATCCTTATTAAAAATTACCATAAAAGTGACTATTTTTCAAAAATTTCTCAAATTTCAGTAAATTAAGTTCGAAATTCAAAACTGTATTCATTAGAACGGAAATCGTGTGCTCTTTCCGATGGTTTATCTATTTTTTCGAACAATAATTCAAAACCATTCTATTGAGAAATTAGTGCGAAAAAATAGGTACACTATCAAAAAGAGCAAACGATTTCCGTTCCAATAAAGTTAGTTGTGAATTTCTAACGTAATTTACTGAATTTTGAAATAATAGTCAGTTTTGCCATCGAATTTTTATTTTTGTTTTTAAATTTGCTGCATCCGACGATCTTATAACACTATTATTTTCAATTTTTTTCAGCTTATAACTAGAACGGTTCTGTCGGATTTAAAACAAGAACGGTGAAATATATTTTCCCTTTTTTTTTAATTAATTTTTTTCTTCCTCCCGCGACACTTTTCCGGAACGTTGCTGGCAATTTCATTGGCTGACGGTGCAGAGCGTAGGTGACGTCATAACCTTCAATTGAATGACTTTGATTATTATTTTCGGCAGTATCTTAACGTATTTATTCGTCTCGCATACTTTGCTTGCAGTACAATAATGATTTTCACGTTGCAATTTTTTAATATTGTTTCGGATTAACGTAATCTGTATTGTTTTTCTACAGATAAAATGTCATTATCGCGAAAAAAACCCGTGAAAATCAATAATGTGTATCTTTTGTTTCGATTTTGTTTTCAAAACTTTTTCATGTTATTGTGGGCTTGTTTTTACTTTCTCGTATACGAAGTATACAAAGAGAGTATTGTAATCGTCAAAAAATTCGAACTCAGTTTTGGAATCTACACGTTTTAGACCTCCCTGAGTCCGAAAACACAATTTTGGAATTATATCTGTGTGTCTGTCTGTCTCTCTGTGTGTGTGTCTGGGTGTGTGTGTGTGTGTGTCTGTCTGTGAACACGATAACACGAAAACTATTAGAGCTACGGTAAATTTGGTATGTGGTCTTTAAACATAATTTGAAGGTTTCTATCAAATTTTGGACAAAATCGTCAACGGAAGTCTGTCTTGCATGTTCAGGTCATGCGAACGCTATAACCAAAACTTGAAAAGCCAGATGGATAAAATTTTATACACAGTTTTATCAGTCATGAATGTAGGTCCGTTAAAATTTTGGGCCAAATCCGTCAAAGGGTTGACTGTTGTCGGTCATATAATTTACTTTTGAGAGAATCGTTATCTCCGCGCGCAGGCGTACCTGAAGAGCGGAGAGGAATTTCATTACGAGAGCGAATTCGTCAGTTTGTCTTGAGCCGGTAGAGAGAAAAATCGTTACGCATCTCTTTGAATTTCATTTTTGCCTAGATATTTTTCCATCACTATAATGAAAAACCTTCTGATAGTCATTGGATTCTGGATAACAGTACTTTCGATTTTTTTAGCCACGCGGGGGAAGGGGAAACGGCACCTTTTTGGGAAAGTATACGAGAAAGTTTAGGGGAGAACACTCCCGCTGGTTTTTATTATTATTCTGCTGAAGTCCTGATTCCATGGGCAACGCCGTGCGCGTACTGCTAGTTTATTTATAAAGTTCCACAAAAAATGTACAGGAACAAAGTTGTAAAAAATTTGACATCTGTCTAGAGAGGAGATAATCTTCAAATTTTTATAACATGAACCGTTGGCTCGGAATCGCTGAAAAAACATACTTTCAAGAAAAAGAGAAAAACAAAATTAGATAAAACTGAACAAGAAAAAGCAACTCTCGTTTTTATCTTTTCTTTTCGATGCGAATTATTTACACAAATCTTTGTTTTTATCACTATTGACAAAATGACAATTAAATGTCTGCTTTTATCAGTTTGTACAAAATAACAATTAAGCGTCTTGCCATTACCAAAATGATTCAAATGTTTTAATGGTGGAAACTCGCTACTCAATCGCCTACACATTGAAACCATTAAAACGGCCACCATCTGGCAAAGGAATCAAGAAATAAAAATGCTTACATATAAGTCGTTTTCATGGTTTCAAGGAACATTTAGGCCACATTCGAAGAAAATCTAACAACGTTATTGGCTATGGCGTAACAAACAAATTTACAAACAGACGGAACACCGAACGGTCGAGTTAAAACAGAGACCTCGCCTCGCTCGGACAATTATAAATATAAAAACTGTATATTCACTGTATTCAATTCACATGACGTCGCATTCACAGTAATAACGTCATCGCTCCCACAACACAATTTTAAACAATGCGTAGTTAGATGTCATACAACATTTAACTGCGCATTGTTTTACATTGTGTTGTGGCATAAAACCACAATCGGCAAGTGGATGATGCGTAGTGGATTCCAAAATAAATAAGGGCCATGGAATTGATGAGTATCGTGAGCATGAAGTACTAATCGTTTCAAAATGCCCAAACTAGCGCTTTTGGACGATTTCACTCCGGAAAGGGGTAACAGGCAATCAGTTAGATGAGTGCATTTCCGGAGTTTTTATTTTTTCGTATACGAGTAGAAGTATACAAAGAGAAAGTATTGTAATCTTCAAAAAATTGTAACTCGTTTGTTAGGTCAAGTTAAGTAAAATTTAATTATCTACCCCTCCATTTCTCTCTTCACTCCTATTTTGGTGAAATGAACTCCGCCTAGCGCATGCGCAAAAGCGCGGAGGTTTTCGGAATCCGAGAATCTTCTATACTTATAAAAGGCAATGTTTGCGTGTGTTTGTGTGTGTTTGTCTGCTATGTCCAGAAGAATCTATCGCACTTACAGCCATGAAATTTGGCACACAGGTAGTCGTAATGGTGTCTGAATGCATCTGGAAGCCGAAATTTTAAAATTTATTCTAGAAAATTTTTTATTTAATGTTTTGTGTTGTTTTGGGTGATTTTTCGCACTAATTCCTCAATAGCATGGTTTCGGAAAACTGTACAACAAAAATAGATACACCATCGGAAAGAACACGCGATTTCCGTTCTAATGAAGTTAGTTTTGAGCTTCTAACGTAATTTACTGAATTTTGAGAATTTTTTAAAAAATAGGCAGTTTCGCCATCGCAATGTTACTTTTGTTTTTAAATTTGTTGCATCCGACTTTCTAATAACACTATTATTTTCAATTTTTTTCAGCTTATAACTAGAACGGTTCTGTCGGATTTAAAACAGGAACGGTTAAAATATTTTTTCCCATTTTTTTTTAAAATTAATTTTTTCCTGGGCAGATGAAAGTTATTTTTCTCGAGCTAATTTTCTCCCGCGATACTTTTTCGGAACGCAGCTGGCTATGTGATTGGCTGAAGGGGAGGTGACGTCATAACCTTGAATTGGGTGACTCATTATTATTTTCGGCAGTATCTTAACGTATTTATTCATCTCGCATACCTTGCTTGCAGTATAATAATTTTCACATTGCAATTTTTTAATATTGTTTATCGCGAAAAAAAAAATAAGCGGAAAAATCAATAATGTGTATCTTTTGTTTTGATTTTGTTTTCAAAACTTTTTCATGTCATTGTGGGCGTTTATTTTATTTTATTTTATTTTTTTTTTTCATTTTATTGAAGTCCTGATTCCACGGGCAACGCCGTGCGCGTACTGCTAGTTATTTATAATTCATTATTTATTATTAAGAACACTTTCGAATTTTTATTCTGATAAAAGTTCATGCAAAGGAAAACGCAAATTAAAAAAAATTTAAGTTCAAATCTGTTTGTTTTAAAATCTAAAAAAATAACCCCATTTCAAGTATAGAATTGTGTGAGTATTTTCTTTTCCAATCCTCTTACATTTTTTAAAAATAAAGCTATAATTTTTATTTTGAAATGAATATTAAAACAGAAATCTTCTTCGACTCTTTTATGTTCATTTAAAAAATATTTTATGCCATTTCATGACACAATTTTTTTTTAATGATATTATCTTATCCCTTTTCTATCAGAAAGTACATTTCGTTTTTTACCCGGTCAATGCACGAAATTAAAAGATAAAAAATGGAAGATTCTTTTTTTCCTTGAGTAAAATGACTCGTATATTGGAAGATAAATATACTGCTGACTTTTCTAATACGATTATAAATGTCATTCATCAGTTTGGCGTTTTTCATTCTGAACGTTTAAAAACTCATTTTTTCCGAATAAAAACGTTCGTGTTATTTTATCCGAGTGATTCAGATTAAAATGCGAACTTTTTACAACTTTTACAGAATTTTACATTTGCGAGGGTCTGATTTTTAGACGGAAAATGGAGCGTTTTGATTTGGAAAAACGTTCCAAGTTTATTTTTTTAAATCATTTTTTTTCCTTTTAAATTTGTTCTTTTCCTGAATATGCTAACCTAAAAACTTTTACTTTGATTTTATTAACATTTGGCTAGTATTATGTTTTTTATTATCTAAATTAGTTGTTTGAAAACGGATTATTGTGATTTTGTAGAGTCTTGGGATCTTTTTTCCCCATTTTTTGCATGTTTTTTTTCTGTAAAAAGTTTTTATATAAAAAAAAATAACCCAGAAAGTTTCATTACGGAAAAAAAGAGGAAACCATATCAATAAATTCGAAGAAAAAAGAAAAAATATGATAAAGAAGCAGTTTCTTATGGTTAAGGAATTTTTACTTTAGCAAGGAAAGATATATAAGACGTTTTTTTTTATAACTTTCTCGTACGCGAAGTACACAAAGAGAAAGCATTGTAATCGTCAAAAAATTCGAACTCGAGATTTTGACGAATCTCCACGTTTTAGACCTCCCTGAGTCCGAAAAACACAATTTTGGAATTATGTCTGTATGTCTGTGTCTGTGAACACAATAACTCAAAAACTGTTAGATATAGAGGAATAAAATTTGGTATGTGATTTGTACACATAATTTGTAGGTTTCTATCGAATTTTGGATAAAATCCGTGTGAGGGAAGTCTGTCTGTCTGTCCGCGTTCATGTGAACACTATAACTCAAGAACTTGAATAACTAGATGGATAAAATTTTGTGCATCGAATTTTGGAACAAATCGGTAGAAGGGTTGATTATCTGTCGGTCTGTATAATCGCATATTTTTAATCGCAATAACTTCTTGACATTACTTAGATAAATGAAATTTGGTATGTGGCTTTCTTACCTTAATTGTAGATTTGTGTCCAATTTTTGTAACAATCGGTTAAAAAAAGGCGTTCAAATTGCATACTTAATTTTTTAAATCCGATTCTCCATACGCATGCTTACTGGTAGCAATCTCTATGCACGCGGAAGCTATTGAGCAAATTACGTCACTTTGTCCTTGAGCCGAAGAGTGGAACCTAGCAATGTGTGATAGATACGTTTTAATGGGTACGCATCTCTTTGAATTTGATTCTTTGCCTAAATATTTTACAATCACTGTAATCTAAAATGATAAATCTTCTGATAGTCATGGGATTCTGGTTTACAGTAGGTTCGAATTTTTTTTATCCACGCAGGGGGAGGGAAACAGCACCTTTTTCGGAAGTATACGAGGAAGTTTAGGGGAGACCACTCCCGCTGGTTTTTCAACTGACTCCAGCGACCAATTATTATTTTTATTTGCATTCAGCTATTGATGAGTTAACATCTCATAAATTTTTTTAGCATTGATGAGTTAACATCTCATCAGATTTTTTTGCATTGATGAGTTAACATCTCATCAGATTGTTTAGCATTGATGAGTTAACATCTCATCAGATTTTTTTAGTATTGATGAATTAACATCTCATCAGATTTTTTTAGCATTGGTGAGTTAACATCTCATCAGATTTTTTAAGCACTGATGAGTTAACATCTCATCAGATTTTTTTAGCATTGGTGAGTTAACATGTCATCAGATTTTTTTTAGCATTGGTGAGTTAGCATGTCATCAGATTTTTTTAGCATTGATGAGTTAACATCATCAGATTTTTTTTAGCATTGATGAGTTAACATCTTCATCAGATTTTTTTTAGCATTGTTGAGTTAACATCTCATCTGATTTTTTAGCATTGATAAGTTAATATCTCATCAGATTTTTAGCATTGATGTGTTAACATCTCATCAGATTTTTTAGCATTGATAAGTTAATATCTCATCAGATTTTTTAGCATTGGTGAGTTAACACCTCGTCAGATTTTTTAGCATTGATGAGTAAACATCTCATCAGAGTTTTTTAGCATTGGTGAGTACACCTCGATTTAGATGCGGTTAACACCTCGTCAGATTTTTTAGCATTGATGAGTAAACATCTCATCAGATTTTTTAGCATTGATGAGTTAACATCTCATCAGATTTTTTAGTGTCGCAATTCATGAAAGTTTCAAGGTCGAATTTTTTTACGATTACTTCCCTTTCTATACATTTTCACACGAGAAAACAAAGATGAAATTTGTTTCATTTCAAGCAGTTCTTTCTATAGCCCTAAGCGCTCAGAAACAAATATGACGTCATTCACATGTAATGCGGTCACCTATAGCTTTTCCCTTGCTTTCAGTTTGAGTTGCCATTAAATACAATTGAAGGGCATATGGGAAAACGTCTCTATAGTGATTTAATGGTGTGTCGGGAAAGGAAAAAAATTATGACGCTTTTCGTGGTATTTTTAAACGCTTATAGCTCTGCAACTAAATAACATAGAGAGTTGATTTTAGTTTCATTTAACAGAGAAAGGTGCATATTGAAGATTCCAAAAAGAATTTTAGAATTTGGAATTACGGTTTAGTCACTGTCGAGCTGCAAAGTTAGTGAAAATCACTAAAAATTTTGATGACGTCGCAGCGACCGATGCGCGCACGCAGACTAAGGCAATTCATTCATTGATCGCTCAAAATATTACTCAAGAATTGTTGAATTACATCGAATTTCGTGCTAAAGTGAAACGCTTATAGCTCCGCAACCAAATAACATAGAGAGTTGGTTTCAGTTTCATTT
>BGPR01049578.1:0-11276 GCA_013235015.1 Araneus ventricosus
AAAGGAAATCCACCCAGCTCACCAATGAAATTAAAGCTGACATCAATCAATATGATCAAGACTCGTGGACCGAATGACTTTTTAGCCTAAATCAGGAAATCCTATCTATCTGCAACGCAACCCGGAAATTCTCAAGGAAGTTCCACAAAATCCATCCTATTCTTGATACGGATGGGCTCAAGTACACCCCCCTCGGAAAAGCGAACGCATTTAAGTACTCGCTTGAAAATTCCTTCCAGACAAACCCTGATCCTTACGACAATAGATACATCTCCGAAGTTAACAGAGCAGTTCAGCATTTCCTTAATAGCACGAGAAATGACAACAGTATCAAACTTACCTCTCCCCTCGAAATTCAAGCTATAATCAAAAAGATCAATCCAAAAAAGGATACTGGACCAGATGGCATACCAAATAAAGCACTCAAGATGATTCCTCCAAATCTTCTCACTTTTATCACTAAGGTATTTAACAAATGTCTGCTTCGCCACTATTTCCCTCCATCCTGGAAAATTGCACATGTGCTCATGTTTCCAATGCCAGGACAAGACCAGAAATTACCGGGCAATTATAAACCTATCAGTCTCCTGAGTAATCTAGGAAAGATCTTTGAAAAAGTCATTCTAGCCAGACTAAAAGAACACTGCTCTGATCTACAAATCATTCCTGATGAGCAATATGGCTTCCGCCCCAACCACGGCTGTGTGCATCAGCTTCTTCGTCTTACCAAATTAATCACTCATGGATTCAACAACAAACCTTATACTGGTGGAATTTTCCTCGATGTGCACAAGGCATTTGACAGAATGTGGCATAATGGCCTAATTTACAAACTGATTGCAAATAAATTATCTCATTATTTGATTGACATCATAACTCTTTTCCTGCTCAATAGAACATTTAAAGTTAAATTAAATAGTACCCTTTCTGAAACAGGCCATATTAAAGCTGGCACGCCACAAGAAAGTATTCTAAGTCCCCTTCTCTATACTGTTTACACTGCAGATTTTCCTGTGAACAACCACATGACAAACTGCTTCTTCGCTGATGACACGGCAATCCTGGCCCAGGGCAGCACTACTAAATTTGTTATAAGAACTCTTCAGCGTGGTCTTATTGAAATCGAAAAATGGGTACGCTATGGCGTGTTGCCATTAACACCTACAAAACACGCTCTGTAATGTTCCGTAAAGGACATCCTAGGAATAATCTACAATCTCTCACCTTTTTTGAAGAAGAGCTGTCTTGGGACAAGGAGGTTAAATACCTTGGTTTAATCTTAGACTCCAAACTTACTTTCCACAGCCACATTAAATATAATACTGATAAATTTTGGGCGAAGGTTCACGTGATCATACCTTTAATCGGTAGAAAATCACCACTTTCCCTCAACAACAAAGTGCTTCTGTTTAAGCAGATTCTTCGTCCTATCCTTACTTATACATCGCAAAATTGGGGTCTTGCTGCCAAAACTCATCTCAAAAAAGTGCAAATTATGCAAAACAAGATCTTGCGAATTATGACCAACGCTCCTTGGTATATACGAAATGATGTCATACACAAAGACCTCAAGATGGAATCAACAGAAACTCATATCCAAGTTCTCTCAAGGAAGTTCTTCCAGCAAATCACCAGAAATACTAATCCAACAATTATAGAACAATTGAATTTCACTAACAATAACGGAAAATATCCATTCCCTTATGCTACAACTAAATGGACCCTCCTGCTCAAGCCTCCATAATGCTTTTTGCTCCCATTTGCCTCCCACTACTCTCATTCCAATTCACTTGCTCCTTTTTTTTTTTTTTCTTTTTTTCTGATTGTCTCCTCTGAATCAGCTCCAAAGGTACAAGGACATAAAGTTTTTTTTTTCTTTGCTGTTACACTCATTCTGAGTAAAAGTGCCTCGGCACTAACACTCTAATAACATCGAATTTAGTTAGTAGCTTCCTCAGAAAAATTATGGGAGGTTCATTTGCAAAAGCAATGAACTACCCTGATTTTAAAACGCAAGTATCCGCCGCACAAATTGGTAATGCATAATGTTATGCGTCAGTACCGTCACTTAATAGTAGATGGCGCTGACTACTTTTAGCTGATCCTCCCCTACTTTCAGCAAAATCGTGATTTAATGTTTATGTTCCGATCTGTGAAAAATAGCAGTTCAATATTTTGATTGTCTTTGAGTAACATTTAAATTAAATATGAATGATCAGCATATCTTATAACTGTAATTATATACATATATAGTATTCGGAATATGGCACAACCTATATAGCATTTATTGTTTGGAAACTTTTTATTTAATTTGATTTCATATTATTTCGCAAACTATCACTTCAGTTATTTCGAAAAAGAACTTCCGATCGTGGCATAGTAAATATCACAAAGCTGCTGCAAGGATAAGTTTTCATCTCCTGCTTCAGAGAATAAAAAAAAAAAGAAAAAAGTGACCATAATTTTTTTTCTTTCATTTTAATTTCTTCACTTTAAACCAAGTTTCGTGTAGAAAGGACATCATAGGAAAGGAGATTAATACAATTCCTAAATGGTTATTACTATATTGAAATATACAGTCTAATTTACCGTTACATAAATAAACCCCTATAGTATATAAAATTGCCTTTTTAAAGTGCTTCAAATATGTGCGAAATGAAGATCTAAGAAACGCAATTAAGCTAATCTCTTTAAAGGAATTTATCAAAAATTCTCAGCAAAATTCTATCATAATCTTGACAAAATTGATAATGAAGCCATTCAGCAACTAGAAAATTATTCCCCCGATCCGAAAAGTAAAAGACCCCGGAAGATTCTATTGTAATTATAATTGATAAAAATTAGGAATAGCTATCCTTGCCCCCCGCCCCATTCTTCCCAAAAAAATTTTAAATTCTAAAGAGCAGTTCCAAACGGCATGTCACTTCCCTATCAGAGCAAGTAAAGAAAAATTATCACATCCAAAGATATGAGTTCTCTCAACATCAGTAGCTACTCTTTATGTAGCGTAACTCTCTACTACACAATAATTCAAATATTAATGTAGGGCTGACATCTACCCGATGTCTGGTTTTGGTTAAAATGATCAACAAATACTGAATAGGCAAGGATGTGACACATAAAAGACATTTAATTACGGACAAACACAACACACAACGTTACATTGAGAAGTTACAAGATACATCTGCATCTGCAAAGTGAAAACAGTATAACAACAACTGACGTCAGTTTAGGTTGGCTCTAATTGGTTGGTGAGGAGATGCCATTCGCAATATCCTCCCCCATTTTTGAGGAGCTGGATAGCTACTCAAAAACATCATTTAGAGTCACTAAGTTTAGTCTCTTAGGTCTCTTTATGGCACGACCACATCTGGACACTTGAGGCTGGTTAGCCTTTGAAGGATCTGGAATAGAAGATTTCACAGAAGTCTCTGGATTAGGAGAGTTCACAGACAGTTCGGTCAGTTGAACTTTCTGGAGTGGCAAACTCGTCAAGTCATTTCCACTAAGCTCAAGCGGAAACACACGTTGGATTGGACGAATTAAAGTAGAAGACTGAGTCTTTAATTTAACAGTTCTCACTAGTCCATCCTTTCCTGGAATCAGTTCTATTATGCGAACCAAAGGCCATTGAAGACGTTTTTTCACATCGTCCCCAATCAAGACGATATATCCTTCACGAACATTTGACGACTGAGGATCTTGTTTCTGTCGTTGAATCAGCTGACCCAGGTATTCGCTCCTAAATCGCTTTCTCAGCTCTTCGAATACTTTAGCTCGAAATCTTAATCTCTTGCGGAAGTGATTAGCATCCCGCACATCTAAATCTTTTACCTCGGCAGTTGATATGTCAAACAAGAACATTGCAGGTGTAATTGGAGTAAGATCCTGCATGTCTTCAGAGAGATACGTTAACGGACGTGAATTAACAACCTTTTCACATTCGCATAAGATTGTCAACAACTCTTCATACTTGAATATGGCTTTACCTAAGGTTCTCCTGAGAAGCTCTTTCACTGTTCTCAGAAGCCTTTCCCAAAAGCCACCCCACCAGGCAGCCGTGGGAGGTATAAATTTCCACGTTATACGTTGTATCTCTGCATTTCGAGAAACTTCGTTCCAATCAATAGCAGCCAATTCGTTATAGGCCCCTCTGAAATTTGTGCCATTGTCCGAATATATTATTCGAGGTCTTCCTGTTCTGGCCACAAAACGACGAAAAGACAATAGAAAGGCATCTGTAGAAAGCGAAGAAACTAGTTCAAGATGTAATGCTCAATAAAGGGCGCAGGTGTATAGGACAGCCCAAACCTTGGTACCCCGTTTTATGTACAGGGGGCCAGCCAAATCTACGCCTACCACTTCAAACACGGCTGCGTCTTTCACCCGATCAGCAGGTAGAGAAACTGGATCAGCTGTGGGAGATTTACTTTTAAATCTACGGCACCTAACACAAGCATTCCTTATCTTTCGAACAGTTCTCCTGCCGCCTAAAATCCAATACTTTTCACGTAGTATGCTGAGAAGCAATTGTGTTCCAGCATGATAATTCTCAATATGAAAGTGCTCTACAAGTCTTTGTGTAAAAATACAATTGTTAGGCAGTAGTATTGGCGAAAGAAAATGAGGAGTGTCTATACATTCAGTAATTCGAGTTTTCACACGCATGATGTTATTTTCATCTCTGAATACACACATGTTAGGTGTTGATTTTTCATCTGGAAAACTCTGAGCTTGTATAGATCGAATTAGCTGGATCTCAGCACTCTCTATCTCCTCTACTGTTAATTGCCCTCTCTTTCTCTCATTGATTCTACTCCTTACATTATTAATAAATCTTAGAACCCAGACAACTATTCTTAAGATTGAGTGAAATTTGGAAAATTTCCTTGCATACCACGGTACTTTTTCTTCTGACAAATTTAAATTACACAATCTAACTTTTTTCCTTTCTGAAGAAATTTCAGAAGTTTCGCAATTAATTAATTCGGGCACGGGCCAGTTATCTGGAGACTCTACCAACCACAATGGACCTTCCCACCAATGTGACTCAACCAAATGACTATGTGAACGTCCTCGAGAAATTAAATCGGCCGGATTAATTTTTCCCGGTACATGTCGCCACTCACCGTTAGGAAAGAGAGTCTTTATTTCTTTAATTCTGTTCGATACGAAAACTGACCATCCCCCTTTTTCACTCAACCAGTACAATGCAACCATGGAATCACTCCAAAAAATGGTTTCCATTTCAGTAATATTAAGTGCTTGCTGTACCGAATGTGCCAACCTGGCACCAATACAGCATGCCATCAGCTCTAATCTGGGGATAGTTGCCTGCTTTAAAGGAGCTACTCTTGATTTCGCTCTAATAAGTACAACTTTTACACCTTGGAAAGTGTCTGTTCTAAGAAATATGCAAGTTGCATATGTCTCTTTGCAGGCATCAACAAAAACGTGCATTTGCGTAGTATCATTAATTTCCAAATGACGCGGAATTTCAATATCTGAAAGTTTAACTACTTCACCCCACCACTTTAGAAAAGGCTTCACAATATCATCTGGCAAAGTTGAATCCCAAGCTAATTTTAATTTCCAGGTATTCTGCAACAGTATTTTAGGTGGCAGAGTTGCAGAACATAAAATTCCAAGTGGATCGAAAATTCTCTGAACAGCTGCCAAAATAAACCTTTTAGTTATGTTACTATCAATTTTTAAATCTTCTACACAAACCCTGCATTTTAGAACATCTTTATCTAGATCCCATAGAATTCCCAATAGTTTCGTTGTCCCTGTACTCTTAGGTATGTATTTACAATCGGCATTACTTTCCCAATTTCGTAGATTAAAACAGCCACGTGACAAAATTTCCGTAGCTTTAAAAATAAATTTTTCCTGTTGTGTAGCATTGCTCACTCCCGCAACGCAATTGTCAACATAAAACGAAAGTTTTAATTTATCAGCTGTTTCAGAATCTTCTGCGGGCACATGTTCGAGCAAGTGTGAAAGTGCCGCAGCTAACAAGAAAGGACTCGATGATACACCAAAGACTACTCGACTATGTCGATATACAATTTCCTCATTTTCAGTAGGGTAAAAGAATCTCAAAAAGTCTCTATGTTCAGGAGCAACTCCCAACTGTAGGAACGCCTTTTCAATATCGGCAGAAATACCTACCGGATAACTTCGAAACCTATCTATGATATCTGGTATCTGCTCAATTAAATTTGGACCTTTATACAATAAATCATTTAACGAATTCTTTCCAGTTTCACGAGCAGACGCGTCAAAAACTGGCCTTATTTTGGTGGTGATACTATCGGTTTTAACAACCGGTCGATGTGGCAAAAAATGAGAAGTTTCGTTTTCGCAATCTATTTTTTCTATTATTTTTAATTCTTCCCATTCCTTAAATACGGCTTTGTAATCACCTAGAAGCCCATTCCGTTGTGCGCGTTCGCACATTTTTTTTATGCCGCTTCCATGTCAATTCTTTATTGGAAGGCAACTCAATTACATCCGATTTAAAAGGCAAACAAAGTTCGTATCTACCATCCGGCAGAATTTTCATACTGTTTTTAAATTCCTCACTTTTAAATGCTCATTATTTTCATTTAATCTTTGAATTGGATCAAAAATTCCGATATTCTCGAGAGACCATAACTCATTGATAGAGGAATCTTTAACAAATAAAGAAATGACATTTAAAACAGTATCACATCTTTCATTACATTTATCAGATATTTCCTGTTTCCCGGTTAAAACGAAACCCAAACGAGTTTTTAATAAAAACAAACCCGAATCTAATTTGACAGAACCTTCCATAAATAACATTCCCGCAACATCCTCTCCCAGCAATAAACCGATTTCGCAATCTTCATTTGCAAAATCAGACAAAATAATACCCTTTTTACTTAACTCGTTGATCACAGTAGGATTGCTAACTTTTGGCACTGTGCCACAAATTTTATCTCCCGAGAAAACTTGAACACGGAGTGAATATGATTCATCCATCGAGCTAAGAAGCAATTCATAAACATCATGTATTTGACTCTGGGTTTCTCTCCCCCCAAATAGCATATGCTGCATTTTTATCTTATTATTTGATTTAATGCCCAACTTCTCGATTGAATGTTTTGAAATATAAGAGTACTGAGATACACTATCAAGAAGAGTTCTTACTTGAATTACTTTATCTTTTTCAGCACACACTTTCACAATTAAAGTCATTAGAAATACATTATTTTTACTACAACTGTTAGACAATGAGTTAGTTTCAATAATATCCGACTTTTTCTTGATACTGTCTTTAGGATGGTCGCACATTAAATAATGGAGCGGTTTGGCACAATATAAACAAGAATTTTTTACTTTACAAAACTTAGAAAAGTGCGTGACAGAAAAGCAGCAAAAACAAGCTCTGTTTTTTAGTATGCACTTTTTCTTTTCATCTATAGACATATTTCTAGCTTCTAAACAGTTCTTGGAGGGATATTTCTTATTGCAAAATATGCAGAGTAAATTTCGCTTACCTGTGTTATTCCTAATATTTGTGCTTACCAATGTAGCGGCGGTAGGGTAATTATCCAATTTGTTTGCAGCTTCTTTTTTCTTTTGATTGGCAGGGGATGAAAAGCCAGTCCGCGCAAGTTCGACCATCTCTTCACCTTTCACTTCTTGTTTAAGAAAATTCATTAATTTTTCTAAAGAGCGGTCCTCAATTTGAGACACGTCCTTCATATTTCTGCTTCTCTCCCAAGCTACTAATATTTCTTCGGGAAGACAGGATTCCACTAAAGGACTTAAAAAATCACCGTACTTTTCTTGGGTACGTCCTAGGCTCTCCAGAGCTCGTATTTTTGCCTCTAATTCGTCATACAACGCCGGGAGATCGGTTTTCGTACGACCTGAGGCCGCGTTCTTCATGACCATTGATAGTAAGTCTCTAACATAGATCTGTACTAGCAAGTCATCACGACCAAATCTTTCTTTTAACTGAGCAATTGCCTTTGGATAGTTCTCGGCTATCCAAAGGCAATTGCTCACCGGGAAGCTTTCCACCACCCGCGCCGCTTTCGTTTTCGGCACCACAGCCTGAAGGAGATACTGCATTTTATCCTCATTGGGAATACTTGTATCCTCATGAATTTTTCTAAATTGACTCCAGAAGGATAAATATTCCTTTGCATCTCCGGTAAACTTTTTCAGCTCGATCTTCGGAAGTTTGAATTTTCTCTTTTCAGAGAATTCTTTTATTTCTGTCTCTTTCATAGACAGTCGCTGAATTTGCGCACACAGTTCGGAGAATCTGTCTCTGTACTTTTCGGCCGACAAAAAATCTTCTTCATACGCCCTTTCGGCGTCTGTATCTTTCAAAATGAGATTTGTAATCTCCGTTTGGCATTTTTCTAAACGCGTAAATTTATCTTCAATTTGCGCTTTCGAAATCGAAAGTTGGTTCACATTTGGAGCTTCTTTCATAAGCTCATCCTCAATACTTTTCGCAAAAATCGTAAACGACGTACGAAGCGCTTTTCGTTGTGTTTTCAACTGTGTCACATCCATTTTCTTTCAGTTTCAAAATATCAACTGAAAACCAAAACCGCGCCCCACGTTGGGAAATTATGTACACAGAAATTATGTAGCGTAACTCTCTACTACACAATAATTCAAATATTAATGTAGGGCTGACATCTACCCGATGTCTGGTTTTGGTTAAAATGATCAACAAATACTGAATAGGCAAGGATGTGACACATAAAAGACATTTAATTACGGACAAACACAACATACAACGTTACATTGAGAAGTTACAAGGTACATCTGCATCTGCAAAGTGAAAACAGAATAACAACAACTGACGTCAGTTTAGGTTGGCTCTGATTGGTTGGAGAGGAGATGCCATTCGCAATACTTTACAGGCACCAGTTCTTGCAGTACTCCAGCAATAGCCCCACGGGATCCAGATGGAATTCCACCCACACATCCTTTGCCTCCAACAACAGCAGCAGACTTTCCAATTCCCAGAACTGAAATTATCCAGTATCACCAATGTACCATTACAGGGGATTAAGCCCCCTTCGGGGCCATGAGCCCCAAAAACTACTTGTTTACTGTTTACCATCCTTCAAATATTTGAGAAACCAGAACATGTTATAAAAGTTAGCAAATATGCTTATGTTGCTGGCAAAAGTAAAATTGATATGCCTTATCAACTACCGTCTCAGATTAACTGTTGTCAATCGGCAATATCAAAAGGACGAATAAGGCTAACTTTGTTTTAAGCTGGATTGTTTTCTATCATTTTAGGACAGAATTAAATTGAGACTAATAAAAATTACCCAATCTTTCGGTGAATCGTATTATTTTATAATGTTTTCAGTTTCAGTCTTTCAAAAGACGTAAAGAACTTGGTGTCTGCAATCGTGGAGTAGATTATTCCTTTTAATGACGATGTGTCTCACATAAATATTTGTTTTCTTTCTTTCCTACGGCAAAACTTCCACATTTCTCTTAATACTTATTTCTAATTGCTTTAAATTAGTCACTCAACTAAACACGCTAAATATATATAAAAATTCCGTTAATGGTGTTGATTCGCTCCGTGACAACTGGCGGAACAAGTAACACTTATTGAACGCCAGATGGCACTGTTTTCGCTAATGAAGGAGCTGACGGTGCGGCACCAGAAATGGAACCGAGGCGCAAAAATTTCAGACGGGCATTCCACACGTAACTCCGGCAATTCACATAATCCTGAGGCTGTTTTTGAACAGGGATTTCAATGGAGTAACTACCGTACTGACCCGCATATTTTTGTATGCGTCTAAGTAAGTGATGTTTACATCCAATCATTCCCGTAAATACGGCAATTTTTCTTCGTTTTAAAACTCTTTCCTAATTTATTTATTTATTTTGGCGTAAATCTGGATAGACATCTAACCTTCAAAAATCACATTCAAAAAATGAAGAGAAACTTCAAAGGTGTTAAAACCAAATTATTCCCCATAATTGGATCTGACTCCAAGCTCTCACAAAACAATAAATTTCTAATCTACAAAACTTTGCTACGTCCTGTTATTAGTCACGCTTTATCTATATGGTCCACTGCAGTTTAAAAAACACATAAAGGATTTAGAAATCCTACAAAGCAAAACTGTCAGCCAAATAAGTAACATGCCATGATCTGAAAAAATAAGGATATCCAGAAAGATTTACAAAAACTTCATTCAAAGACTACCACAGAAAGCTCTTTAAAAAATTCTTCGATAAAACTACACTCAAATAACAACGCTAGTATGCCGGAAAATTTCTGAATACGATCCTAACGACCCCAAGAACATCAGAAGAACATCATCAGCTAACCCTCCCAAGGTATGCTGCCCCACCACACTGACGTGACACCTGAGAGAATGATAATGTATTACCCTTAAGTAAATTCAAAATCCCATTATAAAATACCTTACTATCCTTTCTTCTTTCCTCTCTTAAATTTTCCCTCTTTTCTTTTTAGTTACATATTATGCAACTGAAACATGATGATTTTATAATATTAATAAGGAACTTCCAATTTTGCAACGTAACGGAATATGTAATGCCACTTTTTCTCCAAATATAGAAAGTTCCGGAGTTTAAGAACCACGAGTTTAAGTACTCCGTTAACCCGCAGCTTCGTCGTCATATCACGTTTTATATCACGAACGGGCATCATTGAGGAATTTCACCTCTACTTTAGCTGTTATCACAAGGAAACCAGATTTTAAATTTATTTCTCCCTTTAAAGCTATATAAAAAATATTTATCTGCACTTTAAATTCGATAAATACATGATGCGTTGAAAGGTCTATAAAACTAAAGAAAATTCCGGAAAAAATTTATTTTGTCTTCGAAAATTATGATACCGAAGAGCTCTGGAAATTTCACGGAATTTTCAGTTTCGCCAGAAAAAAATTTAGAAAGCAAAGCGTTAAAATTTTAATAAGGCATAAGAACATACATATGTTTACACATATAGGTTTGCAACAAAAAACGTTTTATTGTATTATTGGAAATAATGAAACAAAATACAAAATTCGTTGATTTAAGAGAGGGCAGGTTTTAATATTTACCACTTAAGGACATAACCCGATTTAACTCGTTCCGAGTACCATAGGTTTGGAAGGCAATTCAAAATAATTCTGTCTTTAAGAGGTTAAATTTAATAACTTGTTGATTTATTCTGATTTTAACCCCAAGGTTGCGACACCACGAGTAAGTAGATGAGAAGTCGCCGGATAAGT
>BGPR01049579.1:0-11276 GCA_013235015.1 Araneus ventricosus
AAAGGAAATCCACCCAGCTCACCAATGAAATTAAAGCTGACATCAATCAATATGATCAAGACTCGTGGACCGAATGACTTTTTAGCCTAAATCAGGAAATCCTATCTATCTGCAACGCAACCCGGAAATTCTCAAGGAAGTTCCACAAAATCCATCCTATTCTTGATACGGATGGGCTCAAGTACACCCCCCTCGGAAAAGCGAACGCATTTAAGTACTCGCTTGAAAATTCCTTCCAGACAAACCCTGATCCTTACGACAATAGATACATCTCCGAAGTTAACAGAGCAGTTCAGCATTTCCTTAATAGCACGAGAAATGACAACAGTATCAAACTTACCTCTCCCCTCGAAATTCAAGCTATAATCAAAAAGATCAATCCAAAAAAGGATACTGGACCAGATGGCATACCAAATAAAGCACTCAAGATGATTCCTCCAAATCTTCTCACTTTTATCACTAAGGTATTTAACAAATGTCTGCTTCGCCACTATTTCCCTCCATCCTGGAAAATTGCACATGTGCTCATGTTTCCAATGCCAGGACAAGACCAGAAATTACCGGGCAATTATAAACCTATCAGTCTCCTGAGTAATCTAGGAAAGATCTTTGAAAAAGTCATTCTAGCCAGACTAAAAGAACACTGCTCTGATCTACAAATCATTCCTGATGAGCAATATGGCTTCCGCCCCAACCACGGCTGTGTGCATCAGCTTCTTCGTCTTACCAAATTAATCACTCATGGATTCAACAACAAACCTTATACTGGTGGAATTTTCCTCGATGTGCACAAGGCATTTGACAGAATGTGGCATAATGGCCTAATTTACAAACTGATTGCAAATAAATTATCTCATTATTTGATTGACATCATAACTCTTTTCCTGCTCAATAGAACATTTAAAGTTAAATTAAATAGTACCCTTTCTGAAACAGGCCATATTAAAGCTGGCACGCCACAAGAAAGTATTCTAAGTCCCCTTCTCTATACTGTTTACACTGCAGATTTTCCTGTGAACAACCACATGACAAACTGCTTCTTCGCTGATGACACGGCAATCCTGGCCCAGGGCAGCACTACTAAATTTGTTATAAGAACTCTTCAGCGTGGTCTTATTGAAATCGAAAAATGGGTACGCTATGGCGTGTTGCCATTAACACCTACAAAACACGCTCTGTAATGTTCCGTAAAGGACATCCTAGGAATAATCTACAATCTCTCACCTTTTTTGAAGAAGAGCTGTCTTGGGACAAGGAGGTTAAATACCTTGGTTTAATCTTAGACTCCAAACTTACTTTCCACAGCCACATTAAATATAATACTGATAAATTTTGGGCGAAGGTTCACGTGATCATACCTTTAATCGGTAGAAAATCACCACTTTCCCTCAACAACAAAGTGCTTCTGTTTAAGCAGATTCTTCGTCCTATCCTTACTTATACATCGCAAAATTGGGGTCTTGCTGCCAAAACTCATCTCAAAAAAGTGCAAATTATGCAAAACAAGATCTTGCGAATTATGACCAACGCTCCTTGGTATATACGAAATGATGTCATACACAAAGACCTCAAGATGGAATCAACAGAAACTCATATCCAAGTTCTCTCAAGGAAGTTCTTCCAGCAAATCACCAGAAATACTAATCCAACAATTATAGAACAATTGAATTTCACTAACAATAACGGAAAATATCCATTCCCTTATGCTACAACTAAATGGACCCTCCTGCTCAAGCCTCCATAATGCTTTTTGCTCCCATTTGCCTCCCACTACTCTCATTCCAATTCACTTGCTCCTTTTTTTTTTTTTTCTTTTTTTCTGATTGTCTCCTCTGAATCAGCTCCAAAGGTACAAGGACATAAAGTTTTTTTTTTCTTTGCTGTTACACTCATTCTGAGTAAAAGTGCCTCGGCACTAACACTCTAATAACATCGAATTTAGTTAGTAGCTTCCTCAGAAAAATTATGGGAGGTTCATTTGCAAAAGCAATGAACTACCCTGATTTTAAAACGCAAGTATCCGCCGCACAAATTGGTAATGCATAATGTTATGCGTCAGTACCGTCACTTAATAGTAGATGGCGCTGACTACTTTTAGCTGATCCTCCCCTACTTTCAGCAAAATCGTGATTTAATGTTTATGTTCCGATCTGTGAAAAATAGCAGTTCAATATTTTGATTGTCTTTGAGTAACATTTAAATTAAATATGAATGATCAGCATATCTTATAACTGTAATTATATACATATATAGTATTCGGAATATGGCACAACCTATATAGCATTTATTGTTTGGAAACTTTTTATTTAATTTGATTTCATATTATTTCGCAAACTATCACTTCAGTTATTTCGAAAAAGAACTTCCGATCGTGGCATAGTAAATATCACAAAGCTGCTGCAAGGATAAGTTTTCATCTCCTGCTTCAGAGAATAAAAAAAAAAAGAAAAAAGTGACCATAATTTTTTTTCTTTCATTTTAATTTCTTCACTTTAAACCAAGTTTCGTGTAGAAAGGACATCATAGGAAAGGAGATTAATACAATTCCTAAATGGTTATTACTATATTGAAATATACAGTCTAATTTACCGTTACATAAATAAACCCCTATAGTATATAAAATTGCCTTTTTAAAGTGCTTCAAATATGTGCGAAATGAAGATCTAAGAAACGCAATTAAGCTAATCTCTTTAAAGGAATTTATCAAAAATTCTCAGCAAAATTCTATCATAATCTTGACAAAATTGATAATGAAGCCATTCAGCAACTAGAAAATTATTCCCCCGATCCGAAAAGTAAAAGACCCCGGAAGATTCTATTGTAATTATAATTGATAAAAATTAGGAATAGCTATCCTTGCCCCCCGCCCCATTCTTCCCAAAAAAATTTTAAATTCTAAAGAGCAGTTCCAAACGGCATGTCACTTCCCTATCAGAGCAAGTAAAGAAAAATTATCACATCCAAAGATATGAGTTCTCTCAACATCAGTAGCTACTCTTTATGTAGCGTAACTCTCTACTACACAATAATTCAAATATTAATGTAGGGCTGACATCTACCCGATGTCTGGTTTTGGTTAAAATGATCAACAAATACTGAATAGGCAAGGATGTGACACATAAAAGACATTTAATTACGGACAAACACAACACACAACGTTACATTGAGAAGTTACAAGATACATCTGCATCTGCAAAGTGAAAACAGTATAACAACAACTGACGTCAGTTTAGGTTGGCTCTAATTGGTTGGTGAGGAGATGCCATTCGCAATATCCTCCCCCATTTTTGAGGAGCTGGATAGCTACTCAAAAACATCATTTAGAGTCACTAAGTTTAGTCTCTTAGGTCTCTTTATGGCACGACCACATCTGGACACTTGAGGCTGGTTAGCCTTTGAAGGATCTGGAATAGAAGATTTCACAGAAGTCTCTGGATTAGGAGAGTTCACAGACAGTTCGGTCAGTTGAACTTTCTGGAGTGGCAAACTCGTCAAGTCATTTCCACTAAGCTCAAGCGGAAACACACGTTGGATTGGACGAATTAAAGTAGAAGACTGAGTCTTTAATTTAACAGTTCTCACTAGTCCATCCTTTCCTGGAATCAGTTCTATTATGCGAACCAAAGGCCATTGAAGACGTTTTTTCACATCGTCCCCAATCAAGACGATATATCCTTCACGAACATTTGACGACTGAGGATCTTGTTTCTGTCGTTGAATCAGCTGACCCAGGTATTCGCTCCTAAATCGCTTTCTCAGCTCTTCGAATACTTTAGCTCGAAATCTTAATCTCTTGCGGAAGTGATTAGCATCCCGCACATCTAAATCTTTTACCTCGGCAGTTGATATGTCAAACAAGAACATTGCAGGTGTAATTGGAGTAAGATCCTGCATGTCTTCAGAGAGATACGTTAACGGACGTGAATTAACAACCTTTTCACATTCGCATAAGATTGTCAACAACTCTTCATACTTGAATATGGCTTTACCTAAGGTTCTCCTGAGAAGCTCTTTCACTGTTCTCAGAAGCCTTTCCCAAAAGCCACCCCACCAGGCAGCCGTGGGAGGTATAAATTTCCACGTTATACGTTGTATCTCTGCATTTCGAGAAACTTCGTTCCAATCAATAGCAGCCAATTCGTTATAGGCCCCTCTGAAATTTGTGCCATTGTCCGAATATATTATTCGAGGTCTTCCTGTTCTGGCCACAAAACGACGAAAAGACAATAGAAAGGCATCTGTAGAAAGCGAAGAAACTAGTTCAAGATGTAATGCTCAATAAAGGGCGCAGGTGTATAGGACAGCCCAAACCTTGGTACCCCGTTTTATGTACAGGGGGCCAGCCAAATCTACGCCTACCACTTCAAACACGGCTGCGTCTTTCACCCGATCAGCAGGTAGAGAAACTGGATCAGCTGTGGGAGATTTACTTTTAAATCTACGGCACCTAACACAAGCATTCCTTATCTTTCGAACAGTTCTCCTGCCGCCTAAAATCCAATACTTTTCACGTAGTATGCTGAGAAGCAATTGTGTTCCAGCATGATAATTCTCAATATGAAAGTGCTCTACAAGTCTTTGTGTAAAAATACAATTGTTAGGCAGTAGTATTGGCGAAAGAAAATGAGGAGTGTCTATACATTCAGTAATTCGAGTTTTCACACGCATGATGTTATTTTCATCTCTGAATACACACATGTTAGGTGTTGATTTTTCATCTGGAAAACTCTGAGCTTGTATAGATCGAATTAGCTGGATCTCAGCACTCTCTATCTCCTCTACTGTTAATTGCCCTCTCTTTCTCTCATTGATTCTACTCCTTACATTATTAATAAATCTTAGAACCCAGACAACTATTCTTAAGATTGAGTGAAATTTGGAAAATTTCCTTGCATACCACGGTACTTTTTCTTCTGACAAATTTAAATTACACAATCTAACTTTTTTCCTTTCTGAAGAAATTTCAGAAGTTTCGCAATTAATTAATTCGGTCACGGGCCAGTTATCTGGAGACTCTACCAACCACAATGGACCTTCCCACCAATGTGACTCAACCAAATGACTATGTGAACGTCCTCGAGAAATTAAATCGGCCGGATTAATTTTTCCCGGTACATGTCGCCACTCACCGTTAGGAAAGAGAGTCTTTATTTCTTTAATTCTGTTCGATACGAAAACTGACCATCCCCCTTTTTCACTCAACCAGTACAATGCAACCATGGAATCACTCCAAAAAATGGTTTCCATTTCAGTAATATTAAGTGCTTGCTGTACCGAATGTGCCAACCTGGCACCAATACAGCATGCCATCAGCTCTAATCTGGGGATAGTTGCCTGCTTTAAAGGAGCTACTCTTGATTTCGCTCTAATAAGTACAACTTTTACACCTTGGAAAGTGTCTGTTCTAAGAAATATGCAAGTTGCATATGTCTCTTTGCAGGCATCAACAAAAACGTGCATTTGCGTAGTATCATTAATTTCCAAATGACGCGGAATTTCAATATCTGAAAGTTTAACTACTTCACCCCACCACTTTAGAAAAGGCTTCACAATATCATCTGGCAAAGTTGAATCCCAAGCTAATTTTAATTTCCAGGTATTCTGCAACAGTATTTTAGGTGGCAGAGTTGCAGAACATAAAATTCCAAGTGGATCGAAAATTCTCTGAACAGCTGCCAAAATAAACCTTTTAGTTATGTTACTATCAATTTTTAAATCTTCTACACAAACCCTGCATTTTAGAACATCTTTATCTAGATCCCATAGAATTCCCAATAGTTTCGTTGTCCCTGTACTCTTAGGTATGTATTTACAATCGGCATTACTTTCCCAATTTCGTAGATTAAAACAGCCACGTGACAAAATTTCCGTAGCTTTAAAAATAAATTTTTCCTGTTGTGTAGCATTGCTCACTCCCGCAACGCAATTGTCAACATAAAACGAAAGTTTTAATTTATCAGCTGTTTCAGAATCTTCTGCGGGCACATGTTCGAGCAAGTGTGAAAGTGCCGCAGCTAACAAGAAAGGACTCGATGATACACCAAAGACTACTCGACTATGTCGATATACAATTTCCTCATTTTCAGTAGGGTAAAAGAATCTCAAAAAGTCTCTATGTTCAGGAGCAACTCCCAACTGTAGGAACGCCTTTTCAATATCGGCAGAAATACCTACCGGATAACTTCGAAACCTATCTATGATATCTGGTATCTGCTCAATTAAATTTGGACCTTTATACAATAAATCATTTAACGAATTCTTTCCAGTTTCACGAGCAGACGCGTCAAAAACTGGCCTTATTTTGGTGGTGATACTATCGGTTTTAACAACCGGTCGATGTGGCAAAAAATGAGAAGTTTCGTTTTCGCAATCTATTTTTTCTATTATTTTTAATTCTTCCCATTCCTTAAATACGGCTTTGTAATCACCTAGAAGCCCATTCCGTTGTGCGCGTTCGCACATTTTTTTTATGCCGCTTCCATGTCAATTCTTTATTGGAAGGCAACTCAATTACATCCGATTTAAAAGGCAAACAAAGTTCGTATCTACCATCCGGCAGAATTTTCATACTGTTTTTAAATTCCTCACTTTTAAATGCTCATTATTTTCATTTAATCTTTGAATTGGATCAAAAATTCCGATATTCTCGAGAGACCATAACTCATTGATAGAGGAATCTTTAACAAATAAAGAAATGACATTTAAAACAGTATCACATCTTTCATTACATTTATCAGATATTTCCTGTTTCCCGGTTAAAACGAAACCCAAACGAGTTTTTAATAAAAACAAACCCGAATCTAATTTGACAGAACCTTCCATAAATAACATTCCCGCAACATCCTCTCCCAGCAATAAACCGATTTCGCAATCTTCATTTGCAAAATCAGACAAAATAATACCCTTTTTACTTAACTCGTTGATCACAGTAGGATTGCTAACTTTTGGCACTGTGCCACAAATTTTATCTCCCGAGAAAACTTGAACACGGAGTGAATATGATTCATCCATCGAGCTAAGAAGCAATTCATAAACATCATGTATTTGACTCTGGGTTTCTCTCCCCCCAAATAGCATATGCTGCATTTTTATCTTATTATTTGATTTAATGCCCAACTTCTCGATTGAATGTTTTGAAATATAAGAGTACTGAGATACACTATCAAGAAGAGTTCTTACTTGAATTACTTTATCTTTTTCAGCACACACTTTCACAATTAAAGTCATTAGAAATACATTATTTTTACTACAACTGTTAGACAATGAGTTAGTTTCAATAATATCCGACTTTTTCTTGATACTGTCTTTAGGATGGTCGCACATTAAATAATGGAGCGGTTTGGCACAATATAAACAAGAATTTTTTACTTTACAAAACTTAGAAAAGTGCGTGACAGAAAAGCAGCAAAAACAAGCTCTGTTTTTTAGTATGCACTTTTTCTTTTCATCTATAGACATATTTCTAGCTTCTAAACAGTTCTTGGAGGGATATTTCTTATTGCAAAATATGCAGAGTAAATTTCGCTTACCTGTGTTATTCCTAATATTTGTGCTTACCAATGTAGCGGCGGTAGGGTAATTATCCAATTTGTTTGCAGCTTCTTTTTTCTTTTGATTGGCAGGGGATGAAAAGCCAGTCCGCGCAAGTTCGACCATCTCTTCACCTTTCACTTCTTGTTTAAGAAAATTCATTAATTTTTCTAAAGAGCGGTCCTCAACTTGAGACACGTCCTTCATATTTCTGCTTCTCTCCCAAGCTACTAATATTTCTTCGGGAAGACAGGATTCCACTAAAGGACTTAAAAAATCACCGTACTTTTCTTGGGTACGTCCTAGGCTCTCCAGAGCTCGTATTTTTGCCTCTAATTCGTCATACAACGCCGGGAGATCGGTTTTCGTACGACCTGAGGCCGCGTTCTTCATGACCATTGATAGTAAGTCTCTAACATAGATCTGTACTAGCAAGTCATCACGACCAAATCTTTCTTTTAACTGAGCAATTGCCTTTGGATAGTTCTCGGCTATCCAAAGGCAATTGCTCACCGGGAAGCTTTCCACCACCCGCGCCGCTTTCGTTTTCGGCACCACAGCCTGAAGGAGATACTGCATTTTATCCTCATTGGGAATACTTGTATCCTCATGAATTTTTCTAAATTGACTCCAGAAGGATAAATATTCCTTTGCATCTCCGGTAAACTTTTTCAGCTCGATCTTCGGAAGTTTGAATTTTCTCTTTTCAGAGAATTCTTTTATTTCTGTCTCTTTCATAGACAGTCGCTGAATTTGCGCACACAGTTCGGAGAATCTGTCTCTGTACTTTTCGGCCGACAAAAAATCTTCTTCATACGCCCTTTCGGCGTCTGTATCTTTCAAAATGAGATTTGTAATCTCCGTTTGGCATTTTTCTAAACGCGTAAATTTATCTTCAATTTGCGCTTTCGAAATCGAAAGTTGGTTCACATTTGGAGCTTCTTTCATAAGCTCATCCTCAATACTTTTCGCAAAAATCGTAAACGACGTACGAAGCGCTTTTCGTTGTGTTTTCAACTGTGTCACATCCATTTTCTTTCAGTTTCAAAATATCAACTGAAAACCAAAACCGCGCCCCACGTTGGGAAATTATGTACACAGAAATTATGTAGCGTAACTCTCTACTACACAATAATTCAAATATTAATGTAGGGCTGACATCTACCCGATGTCTGGTTTTGGTTAAAATGATCAACAAATACTGAATAGGCAAGGATGTGACACATAAAAGACATTTAATTACGGACAAACACAACATACAACGTTACATTGAGAAGTTACAAGGTACATCTGCATCTGCAAAGTGAAAACAGAATAACAACAACTGACGTCAGTTTAGGTTGGCTCTGATTGGTTGGAGAGGAGATGCCATTCGCAATACTTTACAGGCACCAGTTCTTGCAGTACTCCAGCAATAGCCCCACGGGATCCAGATGGAATTCCACCCACACATCCTTTGCCTCCAACAACAGCAGCAGACTTTCCAATTCCCAGAACTGAAATTATCCAGTATCACCAATGTACCATTACAGGGGATTAAGCCCCCTTCGGGGCCATGAGCCCCAAAAACTACTTGTTTACTGTTTACCATCCTTCAAATATTTGAGAAACCAGAACATGTTATAAAAGTTAGCAAATATGCTTATGTTGCTGGCAAAAGTAAAATTGATATGCCTTATCAACTACCGTCTCAGATTAACTGTTGTCAATCGGCAATATCAAAAGGACGAATAAGGCTAACTTTGTTTTAAGCTGGATTGTTTTCTATCATTTTAGGACAGAATTAAATTGAGACTAATAAAAATTACCCAATCTTTCGGTGAATCGTATTATTTTATAATGTTTTCAGTTTCAGTCTTTCAAAAGACGTAAAGAACTTGGTGTCTGCAATCGTGGAGTAGATTATTCCTTTTAATGACGATGTGTCTCACATAAATATTTGTTTTCTTTCTTTCCTACGGCAAAACTTCCACATTTCTCTTAATACTTATTTCTAATTGCTTTAAATTAGTCACTCAACTAAACACGCTAAATATATATAAAAATTCCGTTAATGGTGTTGATTCGCTCCGTGACAACTGGCGGAACAAGTAACACTTATTGAACGCCAGATGGCACTGTTTTCGCTAATGAAGGAGCTGACGGTGCGGCACCAGAAATGGAACCGAGGCGCAAAAATTTCAGACGGGCATTCCACACGTAACTCCGGCAATTCACATAATCCTGAGGCTGTTTTTGAACAGGGATTTCAATGGAGTAACTACCGTACTGACCCGCATATTTTTGTATGCGTCTAAGTAAGTGATGTTTACATCCAATCATTCCCGTAAATACGGCAATTTTTCTTCGTTTTAAAACTCTTTCCTAATTTATTTATTTATTTTGGCGTAAATCTGGATAGACATCTAACCTTCAAAAATCACATTCAAAAAATGAAGAGAAACTTCAAAGGTGTTAAAACCAAATTATTCCCCATAATTGGATCTGACTCCAAGCTCTCACAAAACAATAAATTTCTAATCTACAAAACTTTGCTACGTCCTGTTATTAGTCACGCTTTATCTATATGGTCCACTGCAGTTTAAAAAACACATAAAGGATTTAGAAATCCTACAAAGCAAAACTGTCAGCCAAATAAGTAACATGCCATGATCTGAAAAAATAAGGATATCCAGAAAGATTTACAAAAACTTCATTCAAAGACTACCACAGAAAGCTCTTTAAAAAATTCTTCGATAAAACTACACTCAAATAACAACGCTAGTATGCCGGAAAATTTCTGAATACGATCCTAACGACCCCAAGAACATCAGAAGAACATCATCAGCTAACCCTCCCAAGGTATGCTGCCCCACCACACTGACGTGACACCTGAGAGAATGATAATGTATTACCCTTAAGTAAATTCAAAATCCCATTATAAAATACCTTACTATCCTTTCTTCTTTCCTCTCTTAAATTTTCCCTCTTTTCTTTTTAGTTACATATTATGCAACTGAAACATGATGATTTTATAATATTAATAAGGAACTTCCAATTTTGCAACGTAACGGAATATGTAATGCCACTTTTTCTCCAAATATAGAAAGTTCCGGAGTTTAAGAACCACGAGTTTAAGTACTCCGTTAACCCGCAGCTTCGTCGTCATATCACGTTTTATATCACGAACGGGCATCATTGAGGAATTTCACCTCTACTTTAGCTGTTATCACAAGGAAACCAGATTTTAAATTTATTTCTCCCTTTAAAGCTATATAAAAAATATTTATCTGCACTTTAAATTCGATAAATACATGATGCGTTGAAAGGTCTATAAAACTAAAGAAAATTCCGGAAAAAATTTATTTTGTCTTCGAAAATTATGATACCGAAGAGCTCTGGAAATTTCACGGAATTTTCAGTTTCGCCAGAAAAAAATTTAGAAAGCAAAGCGTTAAAATTTTAATAAGGCATAAGAACATACATATGTTTACACATATAGGTTTGCAACAAAAAACGTTTTATTGTATTATTGGAAATAATGAAACAAAATACAAAATTCGTTGATTTAAGAGAGGGCAGGTTTTAATATTTACCACTTAAGGACATAACCCGATTTAACTCGTTCCGAGTACCATAGGTTTGGAAGGCAATTCAAAATAATTCTGTCTTTAAGAGGTTAAATTTAATAACTTGTTGATTTATTCTGATTTTAACCCCAAGGTTGCGACACCACGAGTAAGTAGATGAGAAGTCGCCGGATAAGT
>BGPR01049580.1:0-11275 GCA_013235015.1 Araneus ventricosus
GCCGTTTCGGTGCCTGAGTATGTCAATAGCAATATCGATTCATAAATTTCGGCCTAAACGAAACTTTCTGTATTAAAACTTTTTAAACTTTTTCGACTTGCGATCAGTAGTTGAAAAAACTTTGGTCACAACAATTGAAATCTGCCTCTTCAAACTGCCTCAAAGTTTCTTTATTTGTCTTTTATTAGTTCAGAAATGCTTCTCATAATGAAGATAATTGGTAAAAAATGATATACAAATGATACCCTCACTCAGTAGGAATGAATACATTATTTAGCGATTTAAACCTTTCCTTATGGAGGAAGCACATGTTGTTCCAACTGATTCTTCCTTCACTTCCAGGCTGATACAGATGACGTTCCAAAACATCTAGAAGTTTAGTCTTCCAGAATAATAAATCCATAGGAAGCTATAATAACCTCGTAGGTAGTTTCACTTTTTTATCTCGTTGTATCATGTCGTGTGTGATAAACAGATTTCTTAATATCTAAAGGAGAATGGAGGATTCCCATGGAAGGTAGAAACAGACATAACGAATTATGACTTACTTGAAAAGAAGAGGGAGTACTATTTTTTACACATCTGATCAGAATCTCCGTTTCCAGAAGACATTCTAAATTTTGTTAGACCAGGATCTATAGAATAAAATTTGAATTTTTCGACCTATCGGGTTTAATCGGATCTCGCTCTTAATAAAACTCACAAACTCGTTTGTTTCAAGATATCTTTTCTTTTGTTAAATTATACGAATCTGCTATTTTTCTTCAATGAAAAGGAAACTCATATTATTTGAATGAGCCTCAAAGTTTCGTATAAATAACTTATTTCTGCAGCAAAATCTCTGGAAAACATAAATTCAAGCAATCATTTGTCGTTAATTCTGCAATTACTTAATAGAGGCAGTTTTAATTATTCGTTCATTCAATACCAAGGAGAGCCGACTCAACTTTTTGATTTTAGAGTGTAGATTCTCTCTCCGGGAGAACATTCCAGCAGAGACATAGAAATAATGAAATTGGAGAATAAAATTAAATACAAGGCTCACAATCAATGAAAAAATTACAGGGCTCGCAATCTGCAACGCTAACATGATAAGAAAAGTCTTACAATATTAAATTGCTGAAATTTAAACGTTGCTAGTTAGAAAGTACAACAGAGGGTACCCCGAAAAAATAGCCCGTGCCAAAACATCCACGAACAAACAGCCCTGACAAAATAACCCATGGAGTTAAAAAACATTATTTTGTCGGGCTCTTAGACTATTTTTACGGGTGACGACAAGAGAGATTATTGAATTAAGAAATGTGTTAGCTGCTTTCACAATTATTTTGCTTCAGGATATTTTACAAATAATTTTCTTCTTTTTCTTTTTTCTTTTCACCCCTCCCACCAAAGTAAAAACAAACACGTTTAGCACCCAACTGAGAAAGGACAATTATTTTGGTAGTTGTTGCGTGAAGCAGAAATTGATTTTATTAGTAGTTGTGTGAAGCAGAAATTGATACAAAATCCATTTGCTGCATCATCCATAGACTGGGCGTTATATTTAAATGTCCTGTACATATGGCTTCTTAATATTACCTTACGTTTGTTCTGAGATTTTTCGAAAACTTACAGCTTACAAATATAGTATTTTTAAAGTACTTTACAGCTTACAAGTATAATATTTTTATAGTACTTTACAGTTTACAAATATCGTATTTTTAAAGTACTTTACAGTTTATAAGTATAATATTTTTCAAGTACTTTACAGCTTACAAGTATGATATTTTTATAGTACTTTACAGTTTACAAATATCGTATTTTTCAAGTACTTTACAGCTTACAAGTATAATATTTTTATAGAACTAGCGTCCCAAAAAATTTAAGATCAGTTCTTTATCTCTTTATCGCATTCCTTAAGAGTTTTGCCTCTTTTTTTAATGCGAATTATTTACACAAGTCCCTGCTTTTATCGGCATTCACAAAATTACAATTAAATGCCTGCTTTTATCAGTATTCAAAAATTTACAATTTAATATCTCGCCATTACCAAAATGACTCAAATGTTTTAACGCCAATGACTCACCAAACATTGAAACCATAAGAAAGGACAAAGTCTTGAAACGGAACCAAAAATAAAAATCTTTACACATACTTCGTTTTTAAGGACTTCTAGGAACAGTCATGTCAAATTCGAAGAAAATCAAACAAGAGCTTCTGTCGTGAACTACGTAACAAACAAATTTGCAGACAAGCAGACGAAAATCCAAATGGTAGAGTTGAAACAGGACCTCGTTTCGCTCAGTCAGTAATTCTTTCCTTGAACTTGAATGACAATGCGCCTGTTTAAGAAATCTTCTTTTCAAGTATGGTCCACCTTGTATAGTTTATTATATATATTTACAGAACCAGGTTATATCTGGTATAGCAAATAGAAATCGAATAAGGTTGGTGAGCCAAAGGTGGCCATAGTTAAGCTTTGGGGATTTTTTATGATTTTCTGGTGAGGTGTTTGTGGTTGAATTTTCTTTTTCTTGTAAACTTTTACACTTATCTCTAACACATATCAAGTATACTTTTCTTTGTAAAATAAAATTTACTTATTTTCATAAAATAATTTAAAAATTGTAGCTGGTGGGCCACCTTTGGCGCATACTGTTCCAAAGGTGGCCCATATATTGAAATTACTTTTAAAATGTGAAAAGAAAATACTCGGAAAATCGTTTTTACTTCTAGAAGAGTATGTTCAATTAAAAGTAAGTATTTAATTACAAGGAAAAATTACAAGGCCAAGAATTAACAAAAGTTTCTTTTAGATTTCGTGAGATTTTTCTGATATGCAACTAAAACTATAACCACCATTCAATAATTAAACATAAAATATAACTTTTATTGTTAAAAATTTAGCAATAAATGGTAATAAGTTTTTTCAGGTATTTAAGTAGAAATTTTGAAAATTACCCTTACTACATTGATTTCCATATTTGTTTCCCAAAGTGGCCCGGGTATCGGGCCAGCTTGGGAACATGCATACGGTCGCCATTTGCACGAAGTAAAACTATTAATATGACAAATTTATTATGTATGTTTAAATTTATTATGAAGCGAATGTGGTTGAAGATAAAGAAATAAGCTTTCAGAAAATGTATCATAACTCAAAATCGTAAGAATTTAAACACATGTAAATTAAAATATCTTCTTGCCTGGAAAATTAGAACTACTACTCCTCAAAAGTGAAATCACTGCATATAATGGAGGCTGATCAATGTTATCTCTTCAAATTCAGCCACGTGCACTGCAGATACATGATTTACAAAGCAGCAGAGCCATTTTGTGATTGAAAATGAAATTAGTTCTATTTTTGGGGGATGGTCTACCTTAGGAACACTGGCCAGCTTTGGCTCACTTACCTTATATGTTTAACCTTTAAATTCCCAGAGTTGTCTGTAAGCAATATACCTATTTTGTCTTCTAAAACCTTCAGTATAAAGCTGAAACTCTAATCCCTGTTGTTGCCAATAGGAAACTTACTGAAAATGTTATTAAATCAATTTGTAACATATAGATGGCAACTTGAGTTCTAGTGAAAAATAAAAATAAATGGATGTTTTTCACTTGAGGCTGAATGTTTTTAGCTTTGTTTTTACGCTTCAGAATACCCTATTTAGTTCTACAATGGTGAAGGAAATTCCTTATCCGTATTATTATTTATTAAAATTCATCTGTGTTTTATATTATAGAATTTTATCAAAGGTATTTTTTTTCTGAAGCACAGTGTTGTCAGTTGGTAACAAACTGTTTCTTAGCCGTAAACCGTACTTAAAACAAAATAGGATTTTTTTAGTATTTTCCATATTTTATTCAAGAAATGAAAGTCAAAAAACATTTTAAATCATTTTCTTTAAAAAGTCGGGCTTTTAATACCTCTTCCCGTTAACAGCTTAAGACCAAAATATGATGCCGAACCAAAGTTTTGGAGAAATGACTACCTAAAAACTATCCATCTATATATCTCCGTTTTTAATTTATTGAGTACATAGATAGGCTATCATAACTGCAAAAAGGATTTTTTTTCTTAGATATTCATCAAAATCTCGAAATCAATTTTTTGGCGATTATAAAAAAAAAATTTCGTATACTGTTTTAAACAAACAATTATTATTCTCAGAAGTGGGGTGTCAAAAGCTTTCATATCTTTAGATGGAAATTTAAAGATATGAATGCTTTGATCCGTGACCGGTACACGCTCTGTTATGCATTTTAGTAAAGATGGCGAAATTATGCTTAGGTTCGTTATTTTTTCTCAGCGTTGTCGCACAATAACGCAATTTCCTCGTTGATTTCCAAATCTAGAAATGATTTTATTAACCTTAAAATCCCAATTATTTTAAAATTGATTTTAATTTTTTTTTACTTTCATTTTTTGAATAAAAAAATGGGAAAAATACTTTTAAAATTCCTATTTTGTTTTAAGTACGGTTTATGGATAAGCAACACTTTGTCACCAACTGACAACACTGGGCTTTATTTCAGAAAAAAATGCCTCGATAAAATTCTATAATGTCAAACAAAGATGAATTTTAATAAATAATAATATGGATTAGGAATTTCCTTCAACATTGTACGATAAAATATGGTATTTTCAAGCGTACAAACAAAGCAAAAAAGATACAACCTCAAGTTAAAATCATCAATTTATTTTTATTTACTTATCAGCACTCAGGCTGCCATTTATATGATGTAAATTGATTTAATGAAAATTTCAGAATGTATCTTATTGGCAACAATAAGAATTGGAGCTTCAGTCTTATTATCAAGATTTTAGAAGATAAAATTGGTATGTTGCTTAAAGGCAACACTGGCATTTAAGGTATCCGACTGTGTTCGGAGACATTTTTTTGAAAAATAACTTATATATTTTTTGATGTTATTTTCAACTGCATATGTTTTAAAACTATGAAAATATTGTAAAATTAGGCTTTCAAAATAATATTTTTTTTAAAAAACTGTGAAATTTGAAGAAAAATGACTAAAATTTAATTATTTATTAAATTATTATTATTATTATTATTTAAAAATTTTATTATTTAAAATATATTATTATATATTTTAAAAATATATAAAATATATTAAAGCATATTTATTATTTAAAAAATGATTTGCCTTGCGCTAACAGCCATAGACAAAATCATATTCTAAATATATATAAATCCTTGCAGGAGTACATTTTTATGACAGTTATCTGTGTTATGGTCTAAAATCTTTCTTGTACTTCAAATTAGTTTTGAGATATAGCTGAACATAGTTACTAAACTGGTAATTTTTCATAAAAAATGCTTTTCTTTTATATTTAAGCACTTAAAAATAATACTTGATTTTAAAATTGACCTTAGTTTCTAGAGGAAAACATCAAGCATATTACAGAAAACTATCTCAGAAAATTTCATATAAATACTTGAATAACTTTTTGAGAAATCATTGTTACGGTCGACAGTTTTCCTCAAAAATACCATTTCTCAGAAAACACATTTAAAGTTTTCATGCAACATAAAATAATGCTTGCAGTTCGGTAATAAAACAGCTGTAACTCCATTTGTAATTCACGTAGAGTAAAAATTGAGACAGTTTTAGAAAGCTGGTTAAACAGGCTACAATATTAAGTCATAAAACGTTTTTTTTTTGATAATGTCATCAAAAACGACGATTTTAAACCAGTCGGATGCCTTAAGAAGATTCGAACGAAAATATAGATCTCTAGTCAACAGAGAAAAACTAGGAGAGGCACAACAATTAAATTTCAGAACTCGTTTGCTTTTTCTGAAAAATCCAGACAACTGAAATGTTATTTAAAGGAAGCTTCTAAATTTAAAGGAGAAAAAAGAAAGGGAAAGATCTAATCCAAAAGTGGAATTCTTCCCTGCAGGAAAAAAGTTAAGCCTCCCCATCCTTCATCCTTTAATGAGATCCCCTATTCGAAAGGAGCCATCCCTCAACTTTTCTCCTGTGCCGGAATTCGGGACGAACGCACTTTCCCATTCGTTGGGAGGGAGGTCACGTGCCCGCTCTTCCTCGTCTTCCATTGGATAGGGAGGATTATAAGACGGCCCCCTCCCACGAAGAAAACGCGACATAGGAATCGATATTCCGGTGCAGCTATATTTTGATCATTGTCAACGCTACCTTTACCCCATTGTATCACGGCCTGAATTTTATCTTCTTTTTTTATTTTTAATAAAATATATACGCAGTTTTCGCTTTTGTTCGAGAGATCGATCCGCAAGGCAGTATCCTCTCCCCATTCCTTCTTACTTTATTACTTTATTATTTTTGTTGTTGGCGATATTTGTATTTGCTCGCCAGATCGATATTTGGTGAATTCTCGGATGCTAAAAAGGCATGTTCCCGTTTCTCAGGCACGATATCTTATTGATTCCTTATTAAAGAAATAGTATTTGCATGTTTACTCTCTCTCTCTCTTTTCTTCATGCGATCATTAAAATTTTACTGCCTGCGTTCGTTCTGTTCTATTTAACGGAGGAAGCATTTGTTGCCCGAAAGGAAGTGGAATTGAAATTATTGTAATTTGTGTTCATCGATGTGTTGACTTTTATATACGTTGTCGATATTTCTAAATGCTGTGTCAAATATCTGTCGATATTGTACAGCATTGTTTACCTATTAAGAAAATGGGTTTTGAATGTTAACTGCTTTCTCTCATACTTTAGATTCGATCGATACAAAATTTTATTGAAAGAAGATTAATTTGATATGTAAAAGAAATGATGTTTAAAATATTTTAATTCCCCAAATCTATTCTAGTTTTTATGTGTTGACTGTATTTTCTGACATATTGATTACTAAAAAAATAATGAATGCATGTATTTAAATTTCGAGCAAAGGATTAACTAGTGGTAAATAAAAATTACTTTTAACGCATTTACCTAAAAATTTTGAATAAACAGTTTTAATCAATTGGATTTTTCGTTATTCATGATCATTTCTAAATTATTAAAGCCTGTTAGTATAGAAATACCTAACGCTCCAAGTAGCACCAAATGATATACGACGTTATTCAGATATTTTCACGACATTGAGAAATATAGCGCATATTAAAAGATATTTCTATGGCTTTAACGACCCGAATAGCCTAAATATTGTGTAATATTGTTGCGAAATTTTTATGATATTGTGCAAATGATGAATTCCTGGCGAATAGTATATATTCGACTGGAGTAAGATGGATAAAATATTTCTTTGAAGATGTCAACACGAAAACTATCCAAACAAATTTTTACTTTAACCAAACATTCACTGGCTATGGTGCTTTTAAAGCTCATTAGGCTGTATTTTTTGACAAAAACGATAAGAGTTTCCGTGGGAAAGTAGTAAGTACGATTCTACATACTTTACAGAGTTTTGTAAAAAGCAATGTAAGTTGTGGCCTCCTGTCAGGTCGGATTTGTCCCATGTCTATTCAACCGGTTCGGTTGCCGTAATGGAATCAGGCACGGGGACATGGGACGGCGTTCTGTCTGGATGGATATGGAACTAAAAACTTTACTAAAATTGCAACTTATCAGGAACACTTTACTTCAGATTGTAGAGAAAATCTTTACAAAGGAACTAGATGATACCTAAACAACATGTTCTGTGACATTTTTTCTTGCTTTATTATTTACATTTCCTTTTTTCACATTTCCTAAATTATTCTTTTGGCATGTTTTGTGGAAATTCTCTTTTGGAGGAAGCTGGCTTGGTTGATACCTCTTTCGGCGTTGTGTAGGTTAGAGTAGATCTTTATTCTTTTCTTTCGACATTTTTCTGTTTGTCACTCCGAGGGCCTTGGTGTGAAAGAGCCAGTTGCTTGTCCTCGAGTTTTGTCCTTTTGGCGAGTTTTTCCGAGTTTTTTCGAGTTTTGTCCTTACTATCGAAGCCAAGTCGACAGTATCGGGTTTTCGGAACTAACGACTGAAACAATCGATAGTATCGATAGTTTCAAAACAATCGAAACTATCAATAGTATCGATAGTTTCAAAACAATCGATACTCTCGATAGTATCGATAGTTTTCTTCCGGGCAATACTAGCGATAGGCTCATTTTCAGTCTTTAGTTTCAAAACAATCAATACTCTCGATAGTATCGATAGTTTTCTTCCGGGCAATACTAGCGATAGGCTCATTTTCAGTCGTTAGTTTCAAAACTATCGACTGAAAAATCCACTGGAACTATCGATAGTATCGATAGTTTCTAAACTATCGACTGAAAATGCGCCTATATATAGTATTGCCCGGGAGAAAACTATAGATACTATCGAGAGCATCGATTGTTTTGAAACTATCGATAGTTGAACTATCGATGTTTAAGGAGCATTATTAACGTGTGGCTTCGTCTTGAGTGGGATTTAGGGGAAAGTGGGGTAAAACCGGATATCTAGGGTTTGAAGGCCTGCCGGAGCTAAAATTTTCGCCATTGAGTTTGTCCCCCCGAGTTTCCCCGAAAAGCCCGAGTTTCTCCTTCAAAGATAAGGGAAATTTACTTCCCCTCTCAAAAACCGCAATGACATTTGGCACTCTCCGAATTCTAAGAACCACCTCCCCTCTTCCCCAAACCCTTCTGGGTGAACCACTGTAACGAAGAAAGCGCGCGGTGCGGGTGTGAAATCAATAAAACTTAACGGAAGGGGGGTGGACACTTCACAGTGATCTTCGGACGTCCACCGTCTTTTGCTTGAAGGGACGGTTGGGACGATCCCGTATCAACAGAGTTAATGGTTCCGTTTCGTATAAAATTCAGCTTTTTTCAAAAATTCTAGCCTAGTTCGTAATGTCTCAAAAAATATCAACCATTGATGGCATATCTAGGGATCAAAAGCTATAATGTGAGATAAAAACTGCAGAAATCGGTTTCGCGGGTTGCCTTGGAGGACTCGCTTAAGTTATTTTAAATACATAGATGCTTTGTTTACACTTTGCGCAAACTTTTTGATCGGAAGACATGCGTTATGATTCGGCTGTTAGCTTTTATGACGCGAAAGAGTAGGTGATCAACGTAGTAATATGCTTTTAAAATTTCCGCTTGAGAATCCTGAATTATTTAAAGCGCAGACTTTGAAAATTTAAAAGAAGTTTTTAAGCCCACATCAGACTGTATAATGAATTTTTTTTAAGCCTATTTCTATTAATGCTATCCAACACACTTGTATACACATTTATTATTATAACTACTTGAAAAAAATTAAAGTAATCTAATAAATAATTTAAGTGGAGTTAAATAAATATGCAATACAATTTTTTTAAAAAATTAATATAATTTAGATTAGACTTTAATCGACAATGGTTAAGAAGGTGAAATCATTATTAAAAAAATTAGGCAAAATTTAATATCTAAGAAGAAAAAACCGCACGAAACCTAATGTTACTTCTAATAAATGAACTAGACATATATAAAGGAGAACTTAGAACTTGAAAAATATCTAATGATTTTAAGCAGCGGAAGTATATTCCAACGTTACGAGCAGTACGCATTACACAATGCGCAGTAGATTCAAAATTTCAAATGACAGGAGTCACTTTACGTTTATCACATGATCTTGAATTGACCTCTTTAGAAAGTTTTGAAATTGACCTTTATGAATAAGATACTTAAGACGCTTTATATTTCATTACTAGGTAGCGGATTTTAAATATATAAACAGAGGACCGGACTGCAGATATATAATTGTACTTAATAATAAGTTCTGCATCACTGGCTTTCGACGAACACTTCATTATAGTATTCCTCCCACTGTTCCCACATGTGTAAAACAGCTCCAAGTAAAAGAAATAAAACCTTCCTTCCAATGATTCCATGGAACTGAAATAACAGGATTTCTGTGCACCTCCCCCGCGTTCTTCGGATCGTTTATCAGTAGATCCTAAGATTCGAAACATTCATCAACAAAATAGTTCGGGAACCTGAATGGAATTCCCAGGGAATTCCCAATAGAAGTTCTTACGGAAAGGATCGAAATTCTACGAAATAATAAGCGGTGGTATTTTTGGTCACTTTCGGAAAACGAGGTTTCCTGTGATTAATACATTAATACCTAGCGTCCCCTTTTAGGGACGCTTCTAAAAATGCATCATAAACTGAGATAAATTATTTTTTCAACATAAATTCTGCAAAAAAGTATTTTTAAGTATTCGTTTCTTTTATAATCAATCGATGGCAGCATATGCCAATCGTTCGGTTGATAATGTAGCCATTTTGTTTTCAAGTCAGATTCAGAAAGTAGTTTTCAGCAATTGTGAAGACGAAAAGGGAAAATTTGTTCAATTATTTATCAATTAATTTATTTGCATTTAGTAAAAATATCAGTAAATATAATTGTAAGAATAAGTTCTCTTTTTAGAATTTCACATAATTTTATGTTTTTATAATTTTTTCCTGCATTAAAGGAACATACGATTGTTACACCTCGAAAATTTTCGATTTTATGAAAAAAAATATATAATATTTCCCTGTCTTTTCTGAACAATTTAAAATATTCCCATAATTATGAAAGTTATGAAGGAAAATGTATCAGCTGTTCTATGTAAACATTGAAAATAACAATATCTTTAAAATGCTATATCTCAAAATGTGTTTTTTTTATATTGCGTGCACAATATCTCAATAACTATTGAATATTTTTACATGAAACTTTTTCTGAATATGTATTGTGTTATGTTCTACAAGTTGAACCGCAATTTTTGTACACACTTTCTCCAAAGTAGTTTTTTTTTTTGGGGGGGGGGCGAACAAAAGTTGAAATTTTAACTATTTTTAACATTTTAATTTAAATTGGTATATAAAATAGAAATAAAAATTTAAATGCTAATAAATTGTTTTTTAGTTTCTTACACAAACGGTTTGGATTACTTAGATACCCAAAATATTGTGTTTAGATCAATATTTTATCAGTAAGCATGCTCGCAAGGTGACTATCTCATTTTTTCTCCAAAAACTATACCCTCCCCCGTGTTCTTCGGATCTCTTATCAGTAGGATAGCGGAGCTTAGAGCTTAGTGGAGCGGATAGTAGTGCATGCGGAGGATGTTTGACCCAAAAGTATTTAACCTACAACAGGCCAGTACACACGACAGAACTATACCCTCCCCCAGCGTTCTTAGGATCGCTTATCAGTAGATCCTAAGATTCGAAACATTCATCAATAAAATAGCTCGGGAACTTGAATGGAATTCCCAGGAGATCATCGTCGGGAAACAATATAAGCTACTACGGGAAGGGTCGAAATTCTACGAAATAATTAGC
>BGPR01049581.1:0-11274 GCA_013235015.1 Araneus ventricosus
GATTTCTCATGTTTTTGATGAATGTTTAATTTTGAAATTCAATTATTGTTTTCAATTATACATAGTAATATACTATTACTATAGTAAAATTAAATTTAATATTTTTAAATAGATTTGAATAAGTACTGTTAAATTTGTGGTATTTATTAAAATTTCTATTATTCGTCGTTTCTTTTATACATCTTTTAATATCAGTTGAATGACGTATAAATTGATTGACTTCTATGGTACAAAAGTATTAAATGGAAAAGTGTATAAATGGCAGAAAAAATTGTAATGCAATACGATTCGTATGCGATTTGATTTATAGCCAATTTCTGATGAAATATCCAAGAATATCATACGGGATATCAATATTAATAGAAAGTGTATTTAAATATTTCAAGTTTAGAGAAATAAAAATATTTTTTCTTAAAAACTAAAACAGGAAATGACAATTTAGGCTGTTTTTTTAAATGTCAAAATATTTTTCTTCTGCTGTTGAAAGATATTTCTTTGAAGATTGAGATTTAAAAATACGTAGTTATACACATGGAACTTCACTATTGTTCAAACACTATTGCCACGAATCATTAATGGAATCTTTCCATCAGAATTGTTTTAATTCGTATCTACTGGACGGGTTTTATTGCCGTAAATTTTACTTTCTCAGAGGATCTCTGTTTGCCTAACATGAAAGTAGAAGAAAAATTACAGCAACAGAGGAAAAAGAATATTAGAAGAGAAAAAATACAAAAGAGAAAATGACAAAATGAGACATCATTTTGCATAGTTCTGGTTTAAGGCTCGAAAATTTATAAAAGCAGTTGTACCACTTTCAATATTGTAGGACTTGCTATAAAATATTTTCAAATTTTACAAATTACATTAAAAAAACAGGAATTTCTGATTTCTTTTATATAAAGCCCAGTTTATTATATCTGGGCTGGTAAATCTAAATTTAGTCTTAATGTCATTCGATGCGGATGTGTTATGAAAACTTGAATTTTGCAGTGCGCGAAGACGTAAGTTATCAGGATAGATTATTATTCATGTCCTATACAACATAGGAATAAGAATAACAACGGAAGTGAAAGAAATGCAAAAGAATGCTTACCTCTATCCCCTGCCTCCTCATTGTCCAAGGACGCAAGCTACTTTCAGAAGCAGAATTCACATAGTTTCACAACAATAGTATTAGTTATTAAAGTCTCTTCAGTGATATGGGCTCCATTAAACAACCTGCTGACTGTTGTAAATTCCATTTCTGATAAGATGAGATTTTGTAATCAATTTTTCCCTCATTTCTTGATACGCTAATGTTTTGAAATTCTGGTCAGTGATTTTCTGCATGATGACAATTCAATATTTTAATTTTTAGCAAATGGATTATCAACCAACCACTTAACTTATCTTAATTTGTTTCAATACAAGGGACGCCATCTGGTGCAGAATTTGACAACAAATGATTACACAATTCCTCACCAATGAATATAATAATGAATTATAAAATATATTAATAACTAAAAAGATGGAAATATTCAAGATAAAATAAGTGTTTCTGTCACTTTACAAAATATATCAAAACTATCAGGCGAAATCTAATTTTGGTGTGAGTTCTAAGTCGGTGCCAAGGCTTTTAGATTGAAACTTCTGTCATAAAAGGATTGGACGTTCAAAATTTTTGAGTTAAAGACTAATAATCTGTGTCAAAAGTACAATAATTTCACATCAATAAAATTGACCAAGCGAAGTGGGGATTTGTTTTAATCCACTGTTTGGTATTTCGTCTGTGTGTACATTCGTTCACACGCCTTCATGGCTAGACGCACTGTTCGAATTTCTTCTGATTTGGCACAAATATTTCTTGAGACCATATAAAACGACTTATATGTAAGAATTTTTAATTTTTTTATTTCGTTTAAAGATGGTCCCGTTTTAATGATGTTAATGTGTTTAAGAGTCAGTGGTGAATTTGGCATCATTAAATCAGCTGAATAATTTTTGTAATATCGAGACATTTCCTTTTGTTACACTTACAAAACCAGATAATTAATTTAATTTTGTCAAAGCAATCAATGTTTTGTTGATAAAACTTGAAAGCGAAGATTTTTGAAATAATTCGCACTGAAAAAGAGAGGAACGATCATAGTTCCGTGTTGAGAGTTGGTTGTTCCTGTTTAGTTCCATCCAAACTTGTTTTAATCTTTTCTTAAAAGTGTGAACTTTCCAGATATTGCCCGGAAACGCGATTACTTCTTCTTCTTCCTCTTTTTGCATACTCAGGAGTGCGTGAAAATGGAAGAGGAAGATTTTATACTTCATACGTGAGTCGGAATTTTTTTTCTGCTCACTCACAAATCTCTTCTGTTTATATCTTTTTCTGCTCACTGCCATATCAGAAAGATCACTATGTGTAATTAAAGTTTTTTATTGATAAATAGATGCGATTGCTTTAAACTATCCTATTTCGTTTAAATTTCCATTGTGTTCATTAAGTTTACTGGGTTTATTAAGTTTTGTACGTAATTTTACTCTTGATTAAGTAATTTAAAACTTGTTAGTTTTACTGAACTTTCTCATTCTAAAGACAAGTATTAGGCCTTACCCCCTCTTGGGTTGGCTTGGTTTTGTGTGGATTTTAAATAAATAAACAGATTTGCGGATGAAATATTTTTTATTTATTATTGTTGCTGACGCATAATCAGCAACATTATTTTGTTAAAACAAAATCTGTGTTTTTGATAATTTTGTATATATTTTTATTTTTCATATGTTTCTGGTTTTGTTTTCTGTATATATTTAGATAATATACATGTTTCATTAATTAGTAAGTTACACTGCTTGAAAAGACAAAACAGGGCAGAAATTTTACAATAATGGTATTTGTACACTAAAATTTAATAGAAAAGCTCTTTTTCAACTCAATCACTTCCTTTATTTAAATATTTGCCGAGACGTGGCAAACGTTTCTATTTGTTCCCTGCGAAGAATTCCCGCAAAACGTCGAATCAGTGGAAATTTTACACCCTCGGGTACTAAGTTTTATTTTAGATGAGAAATGATGCACCCGACTTTCGTCCCCCTTGGCAGTTTTGTCCTCATTTACTTCATGTTAATAACAATTCAAAAATACAAAAGCAGTTTGAAAACGATTCCCTTTGTGTTTGTTAGTCAAAAGACAAAGCACCCATCTAGATCTCAAGAGTTTGATGAGAATTTGGAAATTTGTTGTCTTTGAACAATAAAATTTGAAAATAGAATGATTTAGGCGAATGAAATTTGGTATCTCGTGTTTCTAACAGAAATGTAAATTTCTTCCAGATTTTTTACGGAATGCGTGTTTTGGAAGTTTATCGGTCTACCCATCCTTACGCACGTGAACACATTAATAAGCACTCAAAGAGTTGGATGGGTAAAATTTTATTTGTTTTATAATTTGAATTTAGAGACCTATCAAAATTCGGACGAAATCCAACAATGGGTAGAATTTTTGTCGGCCTGCATATTTGCACTTGTGAGAATCAGATAATCCGGAAAAACAACGAGAAGTTAAATGATATTTCGTATGTGGTTTTGTAACCAAATACATAAATCTGCCTCAAACAATAGATTGATTCGATTGAGTCGACAGGAATACTTCCAAAACGCATATTAGTTTTCTCCTCCTTATACTACGATGCATACCTCAGGGGGCACATCAAGTTCACGGAGGAGAAGCAGCCGTATAATTAAGCTGGTTCTCGCTTCCCTTGAGGGTACAATAACGGTGGGCCTCCGAGCCTAGCACCAGTGATAGTACTTTCCTCCTTCGGGAGGGTCTCGCTTTTGCCCGGTGAGAGGCTACTGGGACTCCGGCCTCAGTACTCTACCTATTTCAGCGGCTGTCACACAGTTGTACCCGGGAGCTACAGCAGGGAGGGGTGATTCGGTTCTCCGGTTACACTACGATGCACAAATCGTGCCATATTGCGCCATTTTGCACGAAGCTGGGCAGGGAAGAAGATTTCATTCCGGCTAGTGTTCATATCGGTTGCTGCCTGAGGTTCCATCCCATCCGGTGACTCACATACGGTGATTTACCTACCTAATAAATTCTAGTCTCAAAATAATAATCAAAATTTAAGTTATTAAATTCCAATCCACTGGAATAACGTAGTGCAGAAATTTCTTCGAAAAGAAGATTTTGGAATTATTTTTATAAGGAAATGCAAAGTATTTTAATATTCGATTATACTCAAAAATTCCTCTTGTATTTAAATATGGAATATAATTCATTTTAAAGTTATTATTTTTTAATAGAAGAATATTAATAATAGTTATTATTTTTTAATAGAATAGAATAGAACTTGCAAAGAAGACCAGAATTTTTTATTAATTACAAGTGATTTTGGAAGCTTAACTTATTTATGGTTAGTATTTTATTATTTTATTTAACAAGGACCGTTATTTGGTAAAAAATGTTCTACGATTAAAACTTCGTTCTTACGTTTTTCTCCGTTGAATTTAAAACGTTATGAGTGAACGAAAATATAAGATCCATAAATCTATTCAAAAAATTTTTAGTATCCGAGTGATGCTGATCTTTTGATAATTTGCATACAGGCTTATTCATATACTTTAAATTCATTTTTTTCATGATTTTGTTATTTCAGTTAATTTCAGTCCAGCTCTCGACCTTTAATCTTCATCATTATCACGCAATTCATTTTTTTATATTTCATCAGAATATTTCTAACAGAAATGTTTATTTAATAAGCTGATTACTTTTTAGACATAGTATCAAAAAATTCTGCAAGATTAAAAATTTATAATTACATCTGAAATAGTAAAAAATTATGAATCACTTCATTCCACAAATGAAGAAATTAATCCTATGACAAAAATTTAAAAAAATTTTAATTAATGCATGAAATTTTGGATTAATGAAGAACTATGTCTTCTAAATGGTTATATCATAATTCGGGAAAGGGAAACCGGAAGACTTTTTTTTCCTTAAAAAAATTTCTAATGACCTTAGCGTTTGTAATCAGAAAATATTCTTCGTTTGTAGACACGTATTATTGATTCCATCTTATTTAAAATGCACGTTCATAGTGCACTATATAAAGCTAGTAAAGAACAGTGGTAAGTTGGTTTCATTCTACCATAGAATGCACCTTTCCGGTAATTTGTTTAATTTTTTATAAATAAAGTTGTAAAGCATTTCAATAAACATATCCATGAATGAATATTGAATAATGTTAATAGAAATATTGTAGGCAGACAAAGAAGTTAAGAAAAAACCTCAAAAATTAATAATAGGATTTTTTTCTCTAACCAAATGATTCTTATTTCCAATTCATTAAAATAAGGAATAATTTATTTTAACTTATTTTTTCGCTCATAAAACAAAACGTATTATTTTAAATTTTAGAGCTTTGAGTGTAAATTTAATTCAGATTAAGTGAAACTGAAACAAAATTTACAACGTTCTTGCATTTCTCTTTTTAGGACAGAATAAAACATTGTTCGGAAAATTTCAACGCAGTTCACCTTTGTCATATCAAGTATTAATCTTTTACAACATATTTTGCATAGCTTTAAAGGTGCTTTTAAAGTGTCACGAAAATAAAAATTTTGCTACAGACGACTTTACTGATAACGAACTATAATTCGAAAATTAATATAATAATTATCGCTATATAACAGACAGAAGAATGCTAACATTGGATAAAGCAAAATAACAAATAAGAATTATAATAGCATATTGTTATCAATATTCTTGTTTCTGAACCAAATCTTTGTGAGATATAATCTATCGAAAAGAAAGACCTTAAAAATTAAAAAGAAATAAATGTGATTTAGCAAAGTAATTTCCACAATCGACCCTTGTGGATGTGAATACGATGAAACAAGAGCATAACGCGATACGTGCATGGAGTTTGGCACATGGTTTTTGTAGCTGAATTGTCAGATTGGCATTACATTTTAAATGAAATCTCTGATTGGGAAACTGACAGATTAGTATTTGTTTCCGTATGCGTGAATGCAATGACTTAAAATCATTTCACGCTAAATGCGTGAACAGTAGCATTGTATTTTCACACCATGAAAGGAGATCAGTGCTAAATATTTGAATAATGGCGATTGAATGACTTAATGTTGCAAAATTCATATTTGATTCGTTTCATTTTCCAAAAACGCCAAGACCTAACTGCATCATACATTGGAATATAACGAGAAATTCGAGTGGAATATACACCTGCCGTTTCTACATATTTCCTTTCTCTTTTAGTTTAAGTTATAAACTATCATTTTTTTGAAGTTTTATATGAAATAGTAAATAATGGCTTTAGTTCTTGTTTTTAAAAAATCTAAAATCATACATTCACCATTATTAATTTCGAAATTATTTTCTTTATCTACAAAACCTTTACTTTATAATATATTTTTTTTAATAAATTCATGTTTAACTGTGTGAAACTTATAATAATTCAGAGTTATGAAATTGTATCATAGCTTATTTAATTCACAACATTTCAAAGATTTTGCTAAATTCATTTTTATTTGAAATTTGAAAGCGGGATCTATATGTTGAATAGAAAGTCAAACCTCATTTATTTTATTCAAAAATAAGTAAGAAATTCCAATCATGATGAGGAATATAGCACATCTTAAGTTTAAAAATGCCACCCACTTATGTATTAGAAATTTAAAATGCTATAACTTTAGACCGCCATTTCTCAAAAGATTAAAAAACAGTTTTGTGATCAAATATAAGTTTCGTTGTTTTAGAAATAAAATTTTTTTCGTGAAATTTATTCCATTTACTCGAAAGAAAATGAAAAATAACTCTACAGCACAAATCAGCTATATCAAGAACATGATTTTCATTTTGGTTTTGATTTTTATGCAGGGTGTTTCTTTATTTCTTTCTACTATTTAATAACAGTCGATGAAGCCTAGCGTGAAATAAAATACAAAGAAAAAATGTTCAAGAACCTTCTCTTTTGCTTACTACTTTAAAATTTATTTCATATTAATTCTTTAAGTTTTACAAATAACAGCAAGCAAACATTATTAAATAAATGTGATTTCTATTTCTAGTTTGGTCTTCAGGATTGGCATACATATGTCGAAACATTTTGCTTACTTTTAATCGAATTAAAATACATTAATAGCCTATTTGAATATCCTAAAATGCTTTTGTTAATCTCGTGTTACTTCACATGCTTAGAAAATCAGGAAGTTTTGGACGTTTCTCACTTTGTTTCATTTACTTTCAGCAGTTGGATCGTTTTGTTGTAGGACCGTAACAATGTCTCTGAATTCATAATTTTAATACTAATAATTTGACTGCTTATTCTGAATATAAGTTTCAAGCCACCATGGTTTTAACATTAAAAAAAGAGTTATTTGAAACTAAACGGTTACAGATGGGTTGAAGTAAATACTTACATTTTTCATTCTTAAAATGCTATTATTATATTTTTTAAGAAGGAATTGTTAGAGACATCAATAATATGTTTCCATCAGGTTTTAGAATACATCTTTAAGAAAATTTAATTCTTTTCTTAATGTCGCATAGTTCTAATCCTTCAATGACTGAAGTGTTTAAAAAATTTTATTAGATCTCTTATGAATTATGGGGCTTTAATTTTTTGACTATAAGTAGCAGTGATCCACATTCTACAGAGTAATCATCAGAGACCAATAGAAAGAATAAATTGCCTATCAAAACAGAAATAGAAACTTTTTCCATCATTTGAACAAAGGAATAAGAATAGAAGCAACTAAAATAACAGACAGAATCAAAAATGAAATAAAAACAACAATCAAGAAAACAAATAGCAAACAATAATAAAAAAAAAAATAAGCTGGGTAACTTATTGAAACAATGGTAGTAAAAATTAATTACAACAACAGACAATAATTAAAACAAATAAGAGGTAGCTATATAGATTAAAGAGACTGAAAAGGACACTACTGATTTTATTTTACGAAAATAGGTAATTAAACTAAAATTTTCGAGCACCCAAATTCATGTGTGCCTGAATTTAGATAGAACCGCAATAATAATGGTGAGGAAGCTCAACAGATATGATGGTAAATAGTAATTCATAAATTGTAAATAGAAAATGATATTTAACTGTAATATTATATTTTAAATAGGCAATATGCACTGGTTTTTTTGCTGCTATTTAAAACCAAGTAATTAAATTTTCCTTTCTATTAAATTTGAATAAACTGTTAGCATCATTTCATTAAAATAAAGAAAAATAGTTTAGAGCAGTAAAGAAATATATGCTTGAACAAAATGCTTTGATTCTAACAAACAACTCCTTTAAAATCAGTGGAAAAATAAACTATTTAGAATATTTATAAGAAGTTATTAACCAAATCTTTTCATTACAATATATCAATCTTTATTACATTTTCAGAAAATGAAATCTAGATTTGTCAACATGTTTCAGAATATCTCTGTTTTCTAAAACTGATTTCTCGTCTTATTAAAACATTTTAAAAATTGAAATAATAAACAGACTTAGAATTATCTTTGAGATTTGTGTGAATTAACTGTGGGATTTAACATTCTGTGTAAATATCTAATCACGATATTTCGATTTTATTGCTCACTTTAATGGAATTCTGTAGAGTATTTCACAGGAATTGGAGCTTTTTCTTCAATCTACGCTATTGTACTGTGCTTAATACTCAGAAGAAGCAATAGATAAGAGAAAGAGTTCAATACACAATAAAAATGTTTCTTTCGGAAAAATATTTATTTGTTCTCTGGTGGTTTAGAAAGCTGCAATGGGTTATTAAATATTGTTCTGATTTAATGAATTTTGGTAAATGTAGTTTGTTGTTTGAAATTAAATGAATTTTTTTATAAAAAAATATGTTTCCGTGAATTATTACGTATATGTAATTTCCGTACTTGTCTAACTCTACTTACATAATTTAGAAGGACATTTATGAAATTTTAACATGCTTCTTTTTTAATTATATCTTTCTTCTTTTAGATTGTAACAAAAACAAGATTTAATATTGGTTAACTTGTAAGTCTATAATTTTTTTTTTTGAATAAAATGTTTAAAAGGGTTTGAAGTGGAAAGGAAACCGCATTTTATTTTTAAATTCAATTCAACTTTGTTTACATTACTTTCGGCTAAATTAGAATAATTCAATGATTAGAACAGTCTTTAAAACTTTTGAAAACACGTTTGCGAAAATACAGATCACATTTATAGTCAAAATAATGTCGAAAATATGGTTTCTATTACTTTGAAGGTTATTGCAATGAAATTAATTTATTTTAAATTTTAATTATTTTAATCTATGAATTGAGTACTTTTTTAAATGTAATAAATTTTCTGAAATCAATTGTATTAAATTTAATATTAATTAATATTGAAATTAATATTGTGTCTTCTGTTATACTGTATTTATTTGCATAGAAAATTAGATGTCACTTTTTTAAAATAAAAGTCATTACCATGGGATATATATATTAATTTTCTTCTCTCTTTTACTAACACTTCACATTTCGAATGTAATAAAGACGATAATTATTTATAACTTATATTCAAATATTGTTTATCATTTACGAATTGAAATTTAAAATATTTTTTAATTTTTTCTGAAAAGTATTCTCAATAAAAAATCACTTCTTCCGATTTCATAACTACCTTAAGTAAAATTCTAATACTGTACTTGCATACAACATAGGCGAATTCATTCGATAGAAAAAAAAAAAAAATAAACTTGAAGAACGCTATTTTTTTTGTACAATTACATACTTTTCTTCTACTGTTCAGAGATAATTTCTTTTTAAGATTGATTTAAAACCTTATATGTAGCTATACGCACGCTACTTTTCTTTTTTGCCCAAACTATTTCCACGATATATTAATGGAGATCTTGCCATTAGATCTGCTGTAATTCGCATCTACTTAGCTGCATTTATTCGTAAAATTTCACTTTCAGAGGCTCTCGTCCTGACTAACATGAAAGTAGAAGAAAAGTACAGCAATAGATTAAAGACAATAATAGAACAGAAAGAAATGAGAGACAAAATGAGACAACATTTTGGATAGTTCTGTATTAAGACTCGAAAATGTATAAAAGAATTTCTACCAGTTTTAATATAAAAGAACTTTCAATAAAAAAAATTTTAATTTGAGCCATTATCAGACACAGCAATTCTGTTCTTGGTTTCTTTATATAAAGTCTGGATTATTATATCTGGGCTGGTAATTCTAAATTAGTCATATTGTCATTAGATTTGGATGTATTACGAGAACGTGAATTTTACAGTGAGCAAAGCTAAAAGTTCCAAGGTTGGATTATTATTCTTGTCCGACACAACAGAGGAATAAAAATAGCAATGGACTTGAAAGCACTGCTTCCCCTCTCGCTTACCTCCACATCTCGTCAAAGGAAGGGAGCAAATTTCAGAAGCAGAATTCACATAGTGCTACAACAGTAATATTAGTTATTAAACTTTCTTCAGGGATATTTTTTCAATTAAACTACCTGTTCACTGTTGTACATTTCATGTCTCCAATGATGACATTTTGTAATCAATTTTTACATCATTTCTTAACACGCTAAAGTTTTGAAATTCTGTTCAGTTATTTTCACATATTAATTCCATATAATAATATTTACAAATGGATTATCGACCAATAACTTATCTTGATTTGGTTCAATATAAAGGGGGGGCGCCATCTGGTGCTGAATTTGATAGATGTTTCCACGATTCTGTAGTGAATGTAATAATGGTCGTGAAATATATTTATAACTAAAAACATATGAAAAAATTCAAGATTAAAAGAGTGTTTCATCGCGGTACAAAATATATCAAAACTCTCAAGTAATATCTGGTTTTGTTGTGTTTCTCATTTCAGTGCCAATGCTTTTTTTGAGGTAAACTTCTGTCTTAAAAAATTAGACATTAAAATTATTTGAGTTAACGACTAATAATCTGTGTCTGAAAGCTCCCAATAAATTCCTCGTTGACCGAGCAAAGTGGGGGGTCTGTTTAATCCACTGTTTTTGGCATTTCATCATTTGTACTTTCCTTCTTACGCGGTCACGACCAAACACGGAGGTCGATTTTCTTCTGCTTACTCATAATCTTCTTGAAGCCTGCTCATCATATCTAACAATTTTTAATTTTTTTTTTGTTTAAAGATGGTCCCGTTTTATTGTTTTTCAGTAACTGTTGGAAAGTCAGTGGTGAATTTCGCATCTATAAATCAGCTGAATAATTTTTTATCAAGACATTTCATTTCGTTACACTTATAT
>BGPR01049584.1:0-11273 GCA_013235015.1 Araneus ventricosus
GGAAATGAAAATTTCAACCCACCACCATTTCCACCCCCTTTGAGCTGGATAGACCATCTACAAACTCGACCGAGATTTTTATCATCCTTACAACATACCCCACGCAGATTAAATTTAAATCAAAATTGTTCACAAGATAACATGGGCAAAGCGTTATATATATATAACTAAATTTGTGACGAACACTAAAAAAAAGTTTAAAAGCTACCGATTCACAATTTATATCAGGAACCCGTATAGCGTTAGTATATCGCTGGTTCGTAATAACGCAAATCAATTGTATAACAAATAGTTATGCGCATGGAGGGGGGAGGGCAGGATGTTCGATTACATACAACACAAAATTTTGAATTCACTCTTTTAACAAACACGACGCGATATAAAATGAAGGCAATATAAACGAAAATAAAAATTTTCACTCGAAATGTATAAAATCAGCAATTATAAATGATATTTATGATTCTAATATGCATAAGATGCTAATGCGAATGCTTTACAGCACTTCCCGGTAGCTTCTTAGTATATACACTGCTCAAAACAATTGGGGGACATTGCGAGTTCGGTATGAAAAAAGCCGTATAATCGAAAACTTTTTAAACAAAAATGAAATAAAAGAGGTTTAAAATGAAAATTATAACGTTTACAATGTCGGGAATATGCAAAATTTTTCTGTGACGTAGAAAACTAAGCGTTTTAGATAATGAGTGAAAAGCGACCTGCAGGATTCCTTACGTATTCCTTACGGAGGATATTAAAAACAATTGACTGTTTTGTAACAGTGAATACGATGTCTCAACAACATGAATTAACTGAATTGGTAGCCTGAAGGGCCATCGGTCGTTTAGAGGCGGGTCAAACGCAATCCGTTGTAGCGCCAGCGTTAGGAGTTTCTCAAAGTGTCATTTCCAGACTACGGAATGGGTTTTTGGAAACTGGAAGTGTTCTCCGAAGATCAGTAAAAGGTCGTAAGCCTGCAAAAACACAAAATGAGGATCGGTATTTAACACTAACGGCCAGAAGAAACCGCAGTATGAACGCCACTCTATTGCAACTGCACCATCAGATGGCTACTGGTACCAGAGTTTCGACCGAAACTGTTCGAAACTGATGGTTTGTATACTCGCAGACCTTTGATTTGTGTTTCATCAACAGCAGGCCACCATGCTGCCCGCAGAAGGTGGACACCAGGGCATCTCAGATGGGGCGAGCTGAGTGGAGCAACGTGCTTTTCACGGAAGAGTCCCGCTTTAGGCCCGGTGCACACTAGCCGATTTGTGTCGTTGGAGCTATAAAAATAACAATAGTAACCCACATGCCACCTGTGGGCACCTGACAATAGGCGGATTATCATCTGGAGAGAACGTGGAACTCGGAATAATCCTGCATTTGTACACGAAAATGCCCGATTTGGTGGAGGCGGAGCTATGGTCTGGGCCGGTGTCAATGGGCACACCTACCTGTACATTATCAGGAATGGAGCACTGGCGGCTCAGCGATATGGGGACCAGATCCTCAGACCTATCGTGGTTCCTTACGCTGCAGCAATCGGGGATAAATCCGTTCTTAAGGAGGATAACGCCAGGCCACATCGTGCTCGGATAGTGGACAATTTCCTTTTCGACAAAGGACTCCTTCGAATGGATTGGCCAGCATATTCCCCAGACATGAGCCCAGTAGAACATGTTTGGGACATTCTAGGGAGAAAGGTTGCTGGTAGCTTATCACCCCCAGGAACAATTCCGCAGTTGGAAATCTCTCTTCTACAGAAGTGGCAGATAATAACCCCATTGATTCCATGCCTCGTAGGTGAGCGACATTGCTTTCGGTCAGGGGAAACCAAATTACTTAATGAAACTCAATTTTATCCGAGTTTTTATGATATGCACGAACTGTGCATTTTTTGTGTACCGACAAAATATGGTCAATAAAATTTAATTATTCCTTGTTCGTTTTCTTTTATCATGTTTTACAACACCTCTAAAAGCTTATATCAGTCAACAAAACATGCCCTCATCCGCAGTTTATAACCAAAATCATAATATTCCCTAATTGTTTTGAGCAGTGTTGTACATAAAGCACGCACATAATGGATGCTTTTGAAGAGCAATACGTAAACATTTTATCTAACATGAGTACAGAGCCGGCCCGAACAAAAGCGGGGCCCGGTGCAAAATTGTCATGCGGGGCCTTGAAAAAAATTTCGTCCGACAAATTAATTTATTGCTTTTTGCTATTCATCACACAATTTCATTTTGTAAAAATTAAAAAAATACAATAAAATAATAAATAATTAAATTATTTTTTATAAAATTATTATTTTATCCACATAAAAAATCGTTAATAAATAAAATAACAAAAATAATTGCTTCATATATAAAACTTAGTAGTTTTATAGCAAATTCGTTGATAATATCATGATTTAGATTTTTGGTTAATGCGGATTCGATAGATGAAATGATTAAGAAAATCAATTGATCGTCTATAATGCTAGATCTCAGGTAATGTTTTAAGATTTTCTTGATAAAAATTTTTTTTGCAGATGCCAGCATATTGGTAAGGTCAATAAAATTTTAGAACAGAAGCAAAATTTGGATACAATTTTAAAAAATTATTTTTAAATAAATAATGTAAATATTTTCATATTAATATTGTGACCTAGAAGGTAAAACTTGACGACATATTTTGATTTCGTTAAATAAATCAATGCAAATAATTTTCGTTTTGCGCAATCTGTCAGCAGCGTGGGGCCTTGTGCGCTCGCACCTTTCGAAACCCCCTCGGGGTGGCCCGGAATTCAAGCATTCCTTTTTAAATAAGAGAAAAAATTCCTCCCATTATTTTTTGGGAACTGAAGTTGTAAAAATATGTCCTGTCTTCCTGATTTTATAAGGAAATATTAAAAATTGTTCAGTTTGAAAACGTTCAGTGCTAAAATTGAAATTATAAAATACGAAAATAGTTTCAACTAGAGTTTCAAAACATGAAAGTTGAAGGGACTTAAAATAACTTTTAACTATGTAGTCATTGAAAGAGAAAGTATCCCCATTTTTAAAGTTTTCTGTCGATTTACGATGTCAGCACATGCATTCAGTATTTAAATAAAATTCCATGCCGTACGAATGGGATTTTCGTTTAATTTAGATTATGAAGTGAATTCTTAAAAGTTGAACTCATTATTTCTTCATTTTTAAAAACAAGTACACCAAAAAAGATAAAACTAAAAAAATATAAACACCTAACTACAAACTTCCTTACAATTTTGCACAAGCTACTGATTGTTTCGGTTTTAGGGTATTTAAATTAAACCAATCTTCAAAACGCTTCTTATATTTTAAAACTTATAATACCAATGAACTTTGATATATAGTTTCCAAAACTAATAAAAGGAATGGATTTCTTGTCTGTTTAATTCGATTACCTCAAGAGTATTTCTTAGTTTTTTGCTTTCTTTGAATGATTTTGATACATTGTTTTTTGCATGCAGCTGCAATTACGCGCTACTTAAACACTGTATTGTAGAGGGACGAGACTCATGTTTACATGGAATGCCGCTGTTGAAGAATTAATTCAATTTCAGTAACCATTTTTATTAATTAGATGGCTAAGTTCCACGACACAGTACATTAAAAGGTACAAGACGCAAGACTGAGAACAACAACACAAGACAAGTACACAGAAGAAGAGAGAGGCATCATGGGAAAAACCCCGGACGGCTCTAGTAGCGCCACCTACCATAAAAAGGAGAAGGCAGTGAATTGTAACCGCTACAGTATGATTTTCTTTGTCTAAATTTTATGGTTTAAATTTCGTTGTTTCCATTTAAAGTTTACGTTAAATTTATTTTACTTTTTCTAGTTAATTGTTTTTAAGTTCCAAAAACAGAGGGTGTTATCTAATAAGATAGTAAAGTTAAGAGATTAATTACACAGGTAAGGCACTACAAATAATGTGAGTAATGACCTCAACGAACTTCCAAGCATACTGTTATGCATTCCAGTCGAGCCGCAACTTTTAAGACCTCGAAATCGAAGAAATCAAAAATCATGCTCAGATAATTGATAATATTTAATTAAGATAAATAAAAAAATGCTTTAGACTACTCAAAAGAATGTCAAAACAATACATTTTTTATTTTTAAATAGAAAATCATTACTTGGCAAATACAAATTTTTCACTTTATATTTTAAATATTTTACTACTTACATAATAAATCAATATAAGGCTCGGGGTGGCATAATCATGCTGAAAATATTTCTGGTTCAGGGACGGAGGAAAGAAAAACCAGTCCGGTTCAGGAGTATGGGATGAAATGAGTTTCAAATATCACAAACATAAGAAAACCTAAGACTAAAATTTTTTACTGTATATATAATTAACTAGCTGATGCCCGTGACTTCGTTCGTGTAGTATGATTATTGGATATTTTTATGACATATTTTATAAACAAAATCCTTTTATCGTCTGAAACGTTTAATTAAAATGAAAATATCAAGTGAACCAAACGATTTTTAAAAACAGCCGAAAGCTAATTCTCCCTATAAGTTATTAATATTTTTTTTATAAAAATGACATGAAATTTAATTAAACATTTTGGTGTTTAGTTTGATTTATATAAATAAATACTCGACGGAATTCCAACACAAAATTGACTGCATCTTTATTTTTAATTGAAATGAGAATGCACGAAAAATTTTTAGGATCGCGTAGTTACTGAAAACTGTCTAAAAAGATTTTTTAAAACAGCAGAAAGCTAATTTTTTCAAAAGTTATTAATTATTTCTTTAGAATGTTTGTTTGATTTAATGGCACAAGGACGAATTTCGCCATACTGCGCCAGACGTTCGTTGTTTTCAAATCACACAAAATTTTAAAAACATTGTAGCTGTTAAAACAAGGGCGTTTTAATCTTAAGAATTATACAAAATTAATCATTAAAAATGAAACAAAAAAACATTTAAATAATCCATCCACCATTAAAATTAGAAAGTATTCGTAAAAGAACGCAACTCGCCATCATCAGTTCTCAGTTAATAATGTTCTCTTTCTTTTCTTTTTAATCAGCGAAGAAGCTTTTCTGCGCCAGGGTGCGTAGTGAGAAACTGCTGCAAAAATTAAGCACTATTAAGCACTTTTTAAGCACCTTAGCCAAAAAATTAAGCACCTTTGTACATGCATACATAGATCCATGTATTTTCTAAATATATGATGTTTTCTGTTATATAATAATGCATAGTTTTATTGGAAAATTAAAAAATTTTTAAAATGCGTATTTTTTAATTTTAATACTTATTTCTGAATTTGCACAACGTCTTCTATTGCAAAATAAAGGATGCCTTTTTGGTTTGACAAAAAAATAAAAATAATAATGCAAATTGTCATTACCAAAAATTAAGTCAACTTTTATAAGATTAACAATAAAAATATAAATGACCTTTTACAACATTTCTTAATTAATAAATCGGTTAATTTGGACTACCAGTTAATTTGCCCCTTCGGGATAACCATTCCAATATTTCAATATATGGCGGTGCCCATTGCTGAAGAAAGAGGGAGCGGAAAAAAAGGTTATCAATATCCAGTCAACGAAGGGTTTCAAAAAGAATATTAAATCATGCAGTTTTGAAAATTGGTACACTTGTTCGTGAAGGGCTCCTGATGAACATACTAGAAGTTCCGATCCTGAGGGGGAAGGGGAGCTCGCGCAGCCATCTTGGATTTCATCCCCTTTTTTTAGTTTTTCTTGAATTTCTCGAAAACTATTCAGTTTTCAAATTACAATTGATTACAAATTAAAGAGAATGAAATTCCCTAAAAATAAATGCTTTTGTTTTTCTTCTAGCTTTAATAGTTTCTCACATAATGGCTCTCAAAGTTTGCCGCCATCTTGTATTCCATGCCCCTTATTTTAGTTTTTTTAATATCTCGGAAACTATTCAATTTGTAAATTTAATGTAATCACCAAATTAAAAAGCGTTCCCTACAAATACATGCCTTTATGTTTCTTCTATCTTTAATAGTTTTGGAGGTAATGAGTCTCAAAGTTTGCCACCATCTTGGATTTTATCCCTCTTTTTTTCAGTTTTTCTCGAATACCTCGAAAACCAGTTAATTTTAAAATCACACGTGATGCAACAAATTAAAGAAAGTAAAATTCCTTACTAAAGCATGCTTTTATTTTTTGTTCTAGTTTTAATAGTTTCCAAGATAATGGGCCTCAAAGTTTGCTACAACTTTGGATTTCATACCCTCTTTCTTAAATATTTCAGAAACTATCAAAGCTACAAGAAAAATAAAAGAATGTATTTGTAAAGAATTTCACTCTTTAATTTTTTAAATCAATTGTAATTTGAAAACTGAATAGTTTTCAAGATATTCAAGAAAAACTACAAAAGGGGGTTGAAATCAAAGATGGCGGCTCGAGCTCCCCCCCCCCCAGGACCGGAGATTTTTAATATGTTCATCAGGAGCCCATCCCGAACATGTGTACCAAATTTCAAAACTATAAGATTTAATTCTTTTTTCACTTCCATTTTGGGCTTTCATTGACTGGACTATAAGTGTTATCTTAACATATGTTTACACCCCTGGATCTATCTCACCCCGGATTCCTTCCCTTTCGTCGGTTTTCTTCCTTGATACATCCGATAAACAAAGCTTTATGACTACGCTTTCGATTTATCGTATTTAACGTCTGGGGAAATGAAAAAAGAAGACTGTTTCTTTTACACTTCTCGAGAAAATTAAACACTTTTTAAGGACCTTTTTTTTCAAAATTAAGCACTTCTAAGGTGCTTAAAAATGGTTTTCAAATTTAAGCACTTTTCATGACGCTACGCACCCTGTGCGCATGCTCCAAAAATGCTGCAAGCGACAACAATTAAAACATTGTTAGAAATTGTGTTTGGAAATATTTTCAAAAATTAATTAAAATGAAACAGAATATCGCATGGAAATGAAATTGGTATCATTGAAAAGCTAATTTTTTTAATTTTAAGATAATGTTAAAATGGTTTTTGTGCAATAATATGCTCCTTTGTTATTGCGGAAAACGTCAAACATTAAGGTAATTTTCAATTAATTAAATTCTAATTAAAATTTCGAAAAATCCTTTCTTAGTGCGCACCTACTACCCAAGAAGCAACCACACGCCAAATTTCAAGTTTCTAGTTCCAGTGATTTGGGAGATACGTTGATGAGTCAGTGAGTGACTTTCTCTTTCACATATATAGATTGCAATATCTATATTGTGATTCTAAAATATCTGGCGTTAATTTAAAGGCGGACAGAGATAAGATTTTGTAATAAAATGTATGTGTGAAAATGGCGCATTGGAATCGCAGAGGGTGCTGTAAATAATTATTCCCGGCGTTCCGCTGGCATGAATCATCAGTACTATAAGGAACTGGATATTATAGTTGCTGTTGACTGCGGCAGATGGCGCGGCACAAGACTATTCTGTAAACAGTTCAGTTGGCGTTTGGTCGAGAGTAAGGCTGGTTGTTTTTTGAGAATGAAGATACTGATAGGATTTTTGTGTGGCCATGACTCGAGATAATAAGTTATTGCAATGTATAATTTCTTATCTTTATGTTAAATGTTTTTGTGTGTTTGTCTATTTATGTCGTGCTAGTCCTGTGTGTCATTAATAAACTAAATTTAAAAAAATATTACCGAATTTCTCGGCTACATTTTATATGACACTACAGTACCGAAACCGAGTTCGAGCAGTATGCATCGGCAGAACACGGAGCTACGAACGGAACAGGACAGCCGTTTGATTCCCGACCACACAGTTGCCAAATAATATCAAACAATTCTGCCATTCATCGGGAAATGTGCGAAACTGAATCTTTCGGTTCCTGTCGGCGTTATGTGGATAGGGGAAGATAGCACAAAAATTTTTCAATCAAATAATCTGCAATAAATACAGTGGGTTGCCAATATAATGTGGACACTTAAAAATTTACATATTTTCTTGAATATCTCCCGAAAATCTGCATGGATTTTCATCGAATTTCGAATATGCAAATATCAGGCTTGAACTCGCATTTTACAGAGAAGATTTGATCAGGAGATTATTTAGGGGACCGACTAGAAAGTGATGAAGACAAAAAAAATGTTCGACTCATTCCGTTTCAAAGAAAGCTGATAACGATATGAAACTTTCATCAATGGTTATGTTTGATGTGCATAACATTTACATGCATTTTCGCAAACATAGCACAAATATTCGGGAAAATATAAAGGTTTCTTTAAAAAATCCCTATAGAGACTTGGAAAAATCCGTCAGCATCTGTCTATCATTAAAAGCAGAATAGTTAAAGAAATCTTACCTTGATTTTGGCCACATTGTTTGCATGCCTCTCATCATCCATGCACATTGGACTGCCAAGGGGTCTTTCCGGCATGTGAGTCGTCGTGATAACAGTCGACAGGATATTATGGCAGGAGGCCGAAATGTGCGGTGGGGGTGGAGTATTCCTTGGGTCCATTAGTTCGTCATCAGACAGTTCACCCTCCCAAGACATGGGGCGTTCCGTGGTCCCGTCGTCTTCCACACACACACCATTCACCTCCACTATCCTCTGCTTCTTAGTCCGGAGGCTGATGGGGCCATTCGCAACCACCTGCATCACTTCTGCATCGTCCTCCTCCTCTTGCTCGTGTTCCTTTTTGGGGAACATCTGGGGGTCACCAGCAGACGAGGGTCGAGGTGGCGAAGACGTTGGGGGCGGCGGAGGATTGCCGCCCCGGTGTTCGTTGAGAAACGTTACCTTATCCATTGTCATCCAGTCTTTTTGGGTTGGAGCGTGGGGCTTGGCCCACCCTCCCTAGCACTCGGTGGTATAACAGATATGTTTGCCAAATACCGGCATAAAATGAATAGCAACTGACTACTTTTCGCGTTGATGCACGATTCTCCTTCTTGTTCAAAGATAATCCAAAGATGATGCGAAGTGTGGATTTTTACCCGTTCATTTGAATAAAAACTGATCACAAACAGGAGGAGAAAAAAACAACAACAAAATAATGCCTAACTAACTGAGAAATAAGCTGCTAAGATTTAAAAGAAAATCTTAGAAAATAAAAAAAGAAAGAAAAACGACACATAAAATAAACGATATAAATATCTTTGATAAAAACCGAGCTTCTGTTTTGTTTCCTTTAAAAACTAACTTTCCGAACACATACGAGTTCTTTCCGTTTCCTTCTTTTAGAGCTGGACAAAATAAAACAGAGGTACTTAGCACAAAAGTTTAGTGTGTTAGAAGAAGATTGATATCGGCTAACTGCTAGTGGTCCCACGGCACTTCTGCTGGGTTCTGGCACCGGTGGCTCCTGCCACCAATGTAATTCCAGTAAGGCCAGTACAGGAAACGCAGATTTTGTTCGCAGAAGAACCCAGTGACATGCCAGTAGGATGCTTCACTACTCGGTAGTGGGCTTTCCTTCATTCTTGAATTAGAGCAACGAAGTTTACTCTGAAAAGAAAAAAGTTAAAAACGTAAGAACAAACGCTCAATATGCTTAAAAAACATGCACAAAAGAATAACTCTTTGAAAAAAATCTGATTACTACATTACAATATTCCGTGGATTTAACGGACTTCGAATTTCATGAACAGAATTTGACTTGCGTTCAGGTGAACTCTTACGAATGAGTTTGCGTTTTTGACGTAAAGTTACGTCCCTCCATAGTGGTCTAATGGGGTGTCGGGAAAGGAAAAAAATATGACGCTGTTCGTGGTAAAGTTAAACGCTTATAGCTCCGCAACCAAATAACATAGAGAGTTGGTTTTAGTTTCATTTAACAGAGAAATGTGGACATTGAGGATTGCAAAAATAATTTTAGAATTGCGGTTTAGACACAGCAGAGTAGCAAAGTTGGTGAAAATCGCGAAAATTTTGATGACGTCACAGCGACCGATGCGCACGCGCACGCAGTGACCAACCTAGCTTCCCGCGCTTTCTCATATAACTGTCTGGCGGCCTCAGTCGCTTGCTGCAGTCGGTTGTGAGCGCTATATTAACTGGAGTTTCCAAATTTTGTTTCTTACGTTTGCTATTTCTCGTACCATCGTCCGATTTCGCATAAGATTGTTACAAACAGAAATTGTATCCAATATTAATAACATGAATAAATATATTACATTTGAAAACAAGAATTTATTTTCGCAAAATAAAACTCCAACCAAAATCACGAATCAGTCACATAAATTGAGAGTTACAATGAGGTACTCCAGTCACACAATCTCGGAGTCACAACAAAGAGTTACTTCAGTCACATAGAGCTACTTTAGTCACAGAAAGTCACAGTTTAGTAAGGTAAGTAAGTTTACGCCCCTCAATCCCAGCGGCCGTTTCGCAGAGACAGCCTCCCGTCGATGGTGGGTTTTTTTTTCTCCCATCCTTCTAACACGCAATTGTAAAAGTTTTTGGTCACAATTATGGTATATCGTCGTTTAACAAGCAACGTCACCTATCTCAATTTTTTGAAATTTCAAAGAGGAAGGAAATACTAAATTTTTCGCAATCAATAAACGAATATTTCAGAATTTTTTTAACATCTGATATGATGATGAGACCGCATGGTCCTACCAGATGTGAAAAAAATTCAGAAATATTCGTTATTGGTCGTGAAAAATTCAGTTTTTAATTCCTCTTTGAAATTTCAAAAAAAAAAAAAAAAAAGATAGGTGGTGTTGCTTGTTAAGCGACGATATGCATAAATATTTCATATTAACGGTATGTAAATATTTTAAAAGTAATATCCTATTACATTTAAAATAATTGTAGTAAGTATTATTAGTAGCATAATTTACGATTTAACGGGCTTCCCACTTCACAGACATCTTTTCGCCACAATCAGTCGTTATATAGAGGGGTTAACTGTATATATTTCCTATAGTAGAAAAGAATTATAAACATGTTTACTACATTAGAAATAATTCTCATATTTTTTTCAACAGAAACTCGCAGCATCTGCACAGACTAAAAAGTAGTCCAACGAAAAAATTCGTTCCATAAAACTCACAGCTCTCGGGTTACAAATTAAGTTCAAAATATTTCGCTCTCGAAAGTCACTTTAATTGCAATAGACATAGACAACATATTTTCACCTTGAAACTCTTCTACAGAAAGTCAATATGTCAGTTACTAAGTCTCTGTCCTAAACTGATAATACATTTTCGAAAGAATCATTTTTATTATAAAACCATTTCGATAATTACTTTAAATTATCTTTTATAAGAGATTTTTGGACATTTTTTCCTA
>BGPR01049585.1:0-11273 GCA_013235015.1 Araneus ventricosus
GGCTTTTTCACTACTCTACGAAGCTCCTTGACGTTAAAATTGTAGATCCGTATCAAATAGATGCGAGGCTTTTTCACTACTCTACGAAGCTCCTTGACGTTAAAATTGTAGATCCGTATCAAATAGATGCGAGGCTTTTTCACTACTCTACGAAGCTCCTTGACGTTAAAATTGTAGATCCGTATCAAATAGATGCGGGGCTTTTTCACTACTCTACGAAGCTCCTTGACGTTAAAATTGTAGATCCGTATCAAATAGATTCGAGACTTTCCACTACTCTACAAAGCTTAAAATGCCGCATACTGACCAAATATTCGAGAATGGCGAGGCGACACTCCCACTGGATGGATTCTAGTCTTGATGTGATTTCTAAAATCTGGACCAAACCCAAAATATTTTCAACTTGATTGCGTCGGCAGCTGGCTGAAGCGCTTCGTTTTCATTATTTACGCATTTTTCACCCTTCACATAAAATAAGTTCTTTCCGTGCTGCGTAGATAGCAGATGCAACGCAAAATATTGTTACAAAAGTCTTTCTGTGGTTGTATGGAGTAAACAGTCCAACACGCAGGATAATGAAGGTTTATTTACAAATATCCACTAAAACACGCAGCACAGGTATAGGAAACAATAGTTCTTGCACAGATTACCAATGTAAACAGACAATAATTAACAGATAATAACAGTTCAGCACTTTGAGATTTAACAACACAAACAGTCAGCAAATAACTAGTAACGACAATAACTGCACTTTCAATAGCGCTCAGCTCACCAGCTTCCTAGCTCGCACTGCGGACTTAACTCTAAAGTCGTTCCCAATGGATCAACGCTGCTCCCTCAGATCCAGGCGCGGTCCTTATATACTCTCTCCGACAGGCCGTGACGTCACATGGAGTTTCTCGTATATTCAAGCGTATTCCCTCTCCTAATAGAGATATCGAGAAAAGGTTTGCATTTTCTGGAATCATCTATTTAGCGCCAAGGTCGCCAAATTTGTCACTAAAATGGTCGCCAAGTTCGCCGTCAAGGTCAGGGATCCCGGAACAGCCGCTGCCCGTCACTCCATGCTTAACCTTGTAAAACTCTCTTCCCAGCCATAAGACCAACATTGCTGGGAAGCGACTTCCCATGTTCGTAACATTATGCTAGTATGTCCCGTGGAAGTGCTAAAAGATGCGAAAATGAAAGCGGAATAAGCTCCAACATACGCACTTCCTCCAATTTTAAATTGCTGAGGGTTTTACTTACTTTTTCACTTTCTCGTCTACGAAGTACACAAAGAGAAAGAATTGTAATGGTAAACCAGAATGGTCTCCCCTAAACTTTCTCGTAAACTCCTAACACATGTAGAGAAAAAAATAAGCGAAAAGGCAGTAAAACGAACAGGAACCCCTAATGCAGTGGAGAAAAAAATAAGCGGAACGTTATACAAAGGATTTCCGAAGGTCGTCCAACGCGGAAGTGGAATTAGAAGCCCGCGTGATTCTGGGTGTAAGATAAGAAAACGAAATTGCAATTTGAACGCCTTTTTTTTAATCGATTGACACAAAAATTGGACACAAATCTACCATTAAGGTAGGAAGGCCACATACCAAATTTCATTTATCAAAGTAATTTTTTAAAGAAGTTATTGCGTTCAAAAGTATGCGATTATACAGACCGACAGACAGTCAAACTTTTGACGGATTGGGTCCAAAATTTTATACGGACCTACATTCCTGATGATAAAACTGTGTACCAAATTTTATCCACCTAGTTATTTAAGTTTGTGAGTTATCGCGTTCACATTAACACGGACCAAAATACCACATACCAAATTTCATCCCTGTAGCTTTAACCTTCCAGCGGGCGCGCGTTTGCAAGAGATACTTGAATTGTGCATCGTATTACACATTTATATCGTTATTTTATATATTTAAATGCAATTTTATTTATAAAATCTTTGTTTACTGTTAGACTAATAAATACAAATAGCATATATAAAAGTTGCATTCCTTTTTGGAAAATAACGCGATATATATATATGTAATAATCTCAATTTTGCTTTAAATTCCAATATTATATATTTTAAAGTCTTAATGTTTTCCAAAATCACTTTTCTTAAACTCCAGTTTCGTTTTATTTCCCGCGCTGGAGGTATATTAAATCCCTCGTTTGGCATATTTATTACTAAAAGAATATTCTAATGACTGCCCACATAAATCGCGAGATCAGCGACTTGTTGGCACCGAACTTTTCCCTAAATCACTTACGTAATTTAGTAAAAATAGCTAATATTCCCTTCACTTTGATCACGTGTTTATATATCAAATCCCTACCTGAGAAAATGCAGGGATTTTCTGTCCTCTTTTGACTTGAAACCCTTAACTCAGATTCACGTATGTCCGCCACTCTCCTTAAAAATGACTTAAATATTTGGATAATAAAAGAAAATTAGTTAATAACTCGGCTCGTTTATGACTACAACCACGAAAACATTTTATATATAAGTAATACGATGCACGATATGTCGTAAAATTTGCGTAAGCGCGCCCGCTGGAAGGTTAAGTATGGTTTATGGATACAAAAACAGTTTGTTACCTACTGACAACACTGGGCTTTATTTGAGGAAAAAGGTTCCTCGATAAAATTCTATAATATCAAACACAGATGAATTTTAATAACTAATAATACGGATAAGGAATTTCCTTCAGCATTGTAGATTAAAATATGGCATTCTCAAGCGTAGAAACAAAGCTAAAAACATGCAGGCTTGAGTGAAAAAAACCCCATCAACTTATTTTAATATATCATCAGCACTCAGGCTGCCATCTATATGTTGTTAATTGATATAATAAAAATTTCAGCATGTATCCTATTGGCAACAACAGGCATTAGAGCTTCAGTCTTATTCTTCTATTTTAGAGGACAAAATTGGGTATGTTGCTTAAAGGCAACAACAGACATTAGAGCTTCAGTCTTATTCTCAAGAATTTAGAGGACAAAATTGGGTATGTTACTTAAAGGCAACAATAGGCATTAGAGTTTCAGATGTCTTATTCTTCTATTTTAGAGGACAAAATTGGGTATGTTGCTTAAAGGCAACAACAGACATTAGAGCTTCAGTCTTATTCTCAAGAATTTAGAGGACAAAATTGGGTATGTTACTTAAAGGCAACAAAGGCATTAGAGCTCGTCTTATTTAGATTCTATTTAGGGGACAAAATTGGGTATGTTGCAAAGCAGAACAGACATAGACTTCGTCTTTCTCAGAATTTAGAGGTTAAAGGAGTGGGTATGCTACTTAAAGGCAACAATAGCATTAGAGCTTCCAGTCTTATTACTATTTTGAGGATAAAATTGGGTATGTTGCTTAAAGGCAACAAACAGACATTAGAGCTTCAGTCTATTCTCAGAATTTAGAGGACAAAATTGGGCTGTTACAAAGGCAACAAGGCATTAGAGTTTCAGTCTTATTCTTCTGTTTTGAGGACAAAATTGGGTATGTTGCTTAAAGGCAGCAACAGACTTGAGCTAGCTTATTCCAAGATCTTAGATAGGTTATAGGCCTGGCAAGAGCTATTTATTCTTATGAGGACAAAATTGGGTATGTTGCCAAAAACAGCAATAGGCATTAGAGCTTCAGTCTTATTCTTCTATTTTAGAGGACAAAATTGGGTATGTTGCTTAAAGGCAACAAGAGGCATTAGAGCTTCAGTCTTATTCTCAAGATTTTAGAAGACAAAATTTGGGTATGCTGCTGAACACATTCGCTGTCACTTTTCACGCCTGAGATTCGAACCATCTATCTAATTAGATGACCCCTTGTCTGCCATCTCATAATTACAGAAGAGAAGGGGTCATCTAATTAGATAATAGGTTCTGGACACGTCAGCACGTCGGTGGTGGCCTTAACTCATAACACGTCACAGTGCACAGTGGAGGGGAGATAACTCACTCCCGCCAGTTTAAAGATGAAACATCTGGATAAACTCTGTTTCCTTTAATCTAAGGAGTTAATCCAGGAGTTAGAAATTATTAGTAGTTCTGTGAGCACCAGAACTCGCGTCAAAAAAAAAACCCTAAGATTTTTTCGCCATCATAAGATTAGCCATTTTTTTTTCGAGTGCGAATTATTTACACAAGTCTCTGCTTTTACCAGTATTCACAAAATTACAATTAAATGTTATTACAAAAATTGACCATCAGACGAAAATTTCCGTTACCAAAATGACTCAAATTTTAACTTGGGACTACGTTCCTCCCATTGGGGTCTCAGGAAGGAATTTGATTCACACGTCAAAACGCCACAAAACTTGGTATGGGAAATCCTCTATATCTTGGTAGCTGCATGTGTTGAAAACATAACGTTTATCTTATTTTAGAGATAAAGGGTAAAAACAAAAGTTGCAACGAAAAATTGAAAATCGGTATTGTAGTTCAGCGACTACTGAGTCGTAAAGTTGGGCAAAAATAAGCATGAATTGGTGACGTGACCCTCTATATCTCGGTAACTACACATGTTAAAAACATAACTAACGTCTTATTTTAGAGATAAAGCGTAACAACAGACGTTACAAAAAAAAATGAAAATCGGAAAAGAATCACGCGAGTAAAGTAGTCCTACGCATTTAGCATCAGCGGCTGTTTGAAAAAGACAGCCTCCCGTCGTTTTTTTAAATAGTCCACACTCGCCAAATATGGAAACCATTAAAACGACCACCCTCTTGAAACTAAATCAAGAAAGGAATACAAATCCTTACACATGCGTCTTTTTTAATGATTTCAAGGAACATTCATGCCAAATTCGAAGAAATCGAACAAAACATTTGGTCGTCACTGCGTAACAAGCATATTTACAGACAAACAGACGCTTAAACGGGGGTTCTTTGGTGGAATCGAGTTTCGAACCCGCTGGCCTCAAAGCCGAGTCTTCTATCAGGTCATCGTGGCACTACTGTTATAGAAAGGACTTTTAACTCCAATGGATTAAACATCATGAACCTTACAAGCTCCATTTCGAATGCCCCGCTGGCCCCAAAGCCGAGACTTCCATCAGGTCATCGTGGCACTATTGTTAGAGAAAGGACTTTTAACGCCAATGGATTAAACATCATGAACCTTCCAAGCTCTATTTCGAATGCGGAGTCTCTTCCACCAGGCTGTCACGCCCTCTGTTTGGGTAGAAAAATCACTTTTGCAAATAACATTAAATCAATCCATTAACGACTTTGCAGAGCGGTTAGGAGTTACTACAGCTTTTTATAAACCTTAGAATATGGATGCTTATTGACTCTTGTGGATGTTTCAATATTTTTTATTTGAAACAGATTCGAAGCCTGAACATTGAAATGCTAACATAATTCTTACCAGAGAACAAAATTGCAAGGTTTTTATGCTGATAGCCCATTAAACAACCGAAGATATTGGCTAATTAAAAAAACAGAATGCGAAAAATGGTGGTGATTCCAATAACACTCCACGAGTCCATACATTTTAGTAAGATCCTAGAATAGTAAAGGATCTGCTACAGCCTCTGCTACAGAATGCGAAAAATGGTGGTGATTCCAAAGACACTTCATGAGTCCATACATTTTAGTAAGATCCTGGAATAGTAAAGGATCTGCTACAGCCTCTTCGAGATAAAATTCGGTGCACTGGAGCAAATATTAGGGGGAAGAGGGGCGATTGCAGCTCTTGAACATTGAAAAGTTTCTTCTCTCCATGACAAAATAAAAAAGTATTGAAGGTGGCCACTTGTAAAACGGAAGAACACAATCTGCTGAGATCTTTCACCAATGAAGGTCAGGGCCATACCGGGGGATTTACTAAAGTACCGAGGGTGAGAAGAGGAATCAAACCAGAGCTTCCTGTACCTGTTTCTTACTGTGGAACAGAATTCGTTCAAAGTTCGCTGAACGAATCAACGCGAACTTGAGTTTTACGGGTCTATTCTCCTACCCCAGTTGGGTTGGGAGCGTTTCGCCTTTCGACCGCGGGACGTTAATGGCTTTTTCTCGACCGAAAGAAGGGGTCTGATTCTCGTACCTCGGTCGTTTCGAACATCTCGCTTTACGCTAGGAAGTGACGTATTTCTGCTGCGCGCGCAGCAAATCAAGCGATCCTCATGCGATATTTTTGTTTCAGATTCAGTTTGAATCGCCAAAGGAACTATGGCAAAGTGTACATTTGCTTCCCAGTTCGAAATTATGTTGGATTATCTTGAAAAATATCCACAAATTTTAAGTGGGAAAGTTGATCGCATGTTTTCAAAAGGCACCAAGGGTAAGAGGTGGGAAGATTTAACTTCTACTCTTATAAGATGCATTACAATGCATCTTTCTTGCTTTCATAAGTACATTGTTGAGGGGGGTTAAACCATTTATCTTTTACAAAATATACATTTATAATAATATTATACGTTTATAGAACATAAATTTCAGTCTTTTTTTCAATATATTGATGTAATTTTACCAGTTTTCTAGAGAGAGGAAAAGTAAAAAACTTCTTTCCATGCCAATTATTTCAACATGAATAAATCTTCTAAATTAATATTACAAACCATTTGTTTATTTTCTCAATTACATAAGCACATAAAACATGAAGACAAGTTATTAAATTCAGCAAATTTTCACAACATTAAAAAAATTACACCTTTATCAAGGAACAAGAAAAATTCTTTTATTGTTAGATTTTGAAATTACTTTGTAAATATTTGACAAATTTCTTTGAATTAAAACCCAAATAAAAAATTTTTAATGATATATACGGAATGAGGAAAGCCATTCCACATTCAATGTTAAAAAATCTAAAGTAATTGATAAATTCTTCTTCAGATTGGTCAAATGGATTACATTTATCCCGATAAACCCTTTCAAAACACAATTAACGTCTTAGCAGCCTCCATTTTAAACGAAAATTTGATAAGTTCTGATATCGAAACAACACTTCTCGCTAGCGAATAGCGTTTACGCCAGGTACAGAGCTGGCGAGAAATCGGAGTCCTTTTTTCGACCGAGCGAGATCCCAACCGGTTGGAAAAACGGGTACGAGAATCGCACTTGTCGTTAACGGGCGGAAAAAGTGACGTCTCCCAACCCAACCGGGGTACGAGAATAGACCCGTTAGTGAAAGCAGTCGTAGCCAGTTCGTCTACCGCTTCATTCTCTTCCAAAAATGCGTAAATAGTAAAAATTCAATGAAGAAATTACATAGTACCAACCATTCCACTGCTCGCTTCTAGCAGATTCGTTATGCAAATAACCCAACATTTCTAGATGACGCAAATTATCACACGAAAGACAACAGCATTCTTTATACTAATAAATCCAGTCTTGATCTGATACAGGCATGGTATGAAACAAAAACATTCGATGTAATGCTAGCTTTGTGATTCGATGATTTGTTCATTATGGAAGATGACCAGGCCCCACCGGACTTCCCCGTCGAAGGCGAGAAAAAGATCGTGGTCGTTGGCCACAGTGGCTGCGGGAAGACCTCCTTGATCGCTTCTTTCATCTCAGAAAGTCCAGTGGACATGACCGGAACTGTCCCGAAAGAAATCCGAAAAACCATCAGCTTTGGAAGGGAGAGGCTGGAGGTTGTTCTGCGGGAGGAACCGTCTGGCCATTACTTCGAGTTCGTCCGCATGCTGGACTATGCAGGGACGAGTGCTGCCCTGGTGTGCTTCGCGTTCAACGACGCCAATAGCATCAGAAGCGTCCCCAAATGGATACATGAGATGAGGCAGTACTGCCGGCCAGGGGACCTGTCCGTGGTGGGTTGCAAACTGGACCTTAAGCACAAAACACCCGTTTCTGTAGAGGAATGGATGGACTTGGAGAAAGCCATCATTCCTTACAAGTACCTGGAGTGCTCTGCGAAGACTGGGGAAGGCGTGTCCCATCTGGTCAGGATTGTTGGAAGTGTGTTGCTGAACCAACAACGGAGCTAAAACTCTGATGCACAGCACTGAGTGGAAGTTCGTCTTTTTTCCCATTTAAACTGAACTTGTTGAAAAGAACGAAATTTCCTCTTTTATAAATTTGATATCAAGAAGAACCTATTTCATAATCTCTGTAATAGATCTATTTTAATGAACCGCTCTAAAACTTTTTGATATAAAATGCTCAATCTTCTGTACAGTTTTATTAGATGTAAATGACGACTCTAACGATAAAATAAAGCATTTTGATCTTCTAGAAGGTTATTTAAATCGAATTTGGAATCTACTAATACAAGTTTGGGAGACAAAAATAAAAGAGGACGTTATTCGTGGAGTTTAGGCCCCTTCTGTTCCATAAACTCCTTTATTGCAGCAATGCAGTCTGTGGGAAGTGAAGTTGCTGTTTTACCCAAAAGTGCTAATTATATAATGAATAATTTTTGTTAAACGTTACAACGTTACCGAAAGCTGAGCAAAGAGCTATAAATTTGGATTTTTATACAAGGGGTCCCAGAATTCATAACCCAGACATTAAAGGACAGAACACACCGAATCTAGCAACATTCTTCAAAGAACTTGTAGTAGCCAAGAGTCAGAAATCGGACAAAATATTGATATTAGATGCAATCACATTCATAATCCAGACGGTAAAGGACAGAACACACCGCATCTAGCAACATTGTTCAAAGAACTTGTAGTAGCCGAGAGTCAGAAATCGGACACAATATTGATATTAGATGCTATCACAGCCATACAGGAATCCAAGAGGTATCGGCTCTGTGATTTCGTGAACACAGCCACGCGTTTCATGAAGAAAAATATTAGATTCAGTGCGTTCTTCACCTTCAAATTTGGGCCATAAATTTTCATTCCGAAATACACTGTGTACTCTGCATTGTCATTTCTGCGCAGGATCTAGGTGTTCTATGAGTCAAGAAAATCGCGATAGTCTATGAATTCTTAATATTAACTTCTTCTAACATTACGGATGGGTTTTATTGCAAAAACAACCGGTTTTCGATTGTACCGGCTTTTCACCTCCGGTTTAACCGGGCGGTTAAAACCGCTCAAAATAACCGGTTTTCGATTGTACCGGTTTTTCACCTCCGGTTTAACCGGGCGGTTAAAACCGCTCAAAATAACCGGTTTTCAATTGTACCGGTTTTTCACCTCCGGTTTAACCGGGCGGTTAAAACCGCTCAAAATAACCGGTTTTCGATTGTACCGGTTTTTCACCTCCGGTTTAACCGGGCGGTTAAAACCACTCAAAATAAACGGTTTTCAATTGTACCGGTTTTTCACCTGCGGTTTAACCGGGCGGTTAAAACCGCTCAAAATAACCGGTTTTCGATTGTACCGGTTTTTTACCGCCGGTTTAACCGGGCGGTTAAAATCGCTCAAAATAACCGGTTTTCGATTGTACCGGTTTTTCACCTCCGGTTTAACCGCCCGGTTAAAACCGCTCAAAATAACCGGTTTTCGGTGTTTTTTTTAAAGAAACGTTTGTAGACAAAAAATTTTTATTATTAATAATATATAATAAGTAAGTGTTAATAGAGTAATTAATATTAATGAATAAGTAATGTAATGATTATAAATAAGTAATTAATGTAATAAGTAATAATAATAAATGAGTAATTAATACAATATGTAAGTATTGTAGACAAAATTTTAAGGATTGTATTAAGTATTGTACACCAATAAAAAAGAAATTAGAGAGTACAAACGTAGATAATCGTATTTTGTGTTGTTTGCGTCTATATGTATAATAATAAAAAATAACTATGTCTGCATTTTTGTACATACCCCCTGTCCTATAATCATATTTATTAAAATATTTTTGGCACACTAAAATTTTACATAAAATGTTCCACTCTTCTGCGACCAAAATTAATCGAGTTATGAAAGCTTGACTATGACTGTTTTAGGCCATTTCAATGTCCGTCTCGAGGAAGCGTGGCCGTTGATTAGCCTAAGATGATGAAATTCAGAACTTCATAATTCGAATCTAAAATTGAGCCTATTTTTTGATAGCTGATTTTGCCGCTTTTTTTACCTGGTTATTGGATTTAAAAAAAATAACCGAAAAAACCGGTTAACAGAAACAAGAAAACCGGTTTTCGGTTTAAACCGGTAGGTTTTTCCCATCCCTACCGACATTCATGTTAACAAAATGCATCATTCCTGACACTTGGGCATGGAAGCTAAAATATTCTAAAAGTAGCTCAAATGATGCCTTCATAATTTTATTGTGTTGTAGAATTCCTTAGTCGTTATAATAAGCCACAGTGTGCTGTTCACATGAGATGGTAATTTCAAAAATAAATATTGTTACAAAGCTATAAAGTTGTTTCCTCGAGATGCTAATCTTGGCGACAAATTTGGCGACCTTGGCAACAAATTTGGCGACCATTTTGGCGACTTTGGCGACAAAAGGAATTTTCTAGAAAGACCTCGAACTGTCAACCTATTTCTACTGGCTTCATGAACTTCTTGGAGATTACTTCACTTCCTATGTAATGACGTCACTTCCTGTTGTAAAAGTATAAAAGCAAGCTCTCAAGCCAAGAAGAGTCGGTTGGAGTTTGATCAGCGAGCAAGCTGGTGAGCTCATAAGAAACCTTAGAGCGCTGTATTGAGATTTATTGGTAATCTCTGCTGTGAATTTTTACAAGTGCTGTTTTAATACTTGCGCTACGTTTCTTTGCTTAGAATATTTGTAAAATAAAGAGCTTTATTTTTTAATCTTGCTTATTGCACTGCGTTCACGTACACCCACAAAACGATTTTGTCACAATATATATCAAAATATATTGGTCCCACAATACACGAATTTCAGTTTCATTCCACACGTCATGTTGGAATCAAAAATAATTTTTGGATAAAAGAAAGATAACGATATATATTAAATTTTTCACTCTGTAACACATTGGGGCTTTTGTGAATAGTATTGGAGTTCGTCTAATTCGCAACCTTTGAAGCTACGCTATGAGTAATTAGATGTAAACCGACGGCAGCCTAGCTTAGTTACATTAACAACCCGTTTTGACGCAACAAAACATTATTTTGGGACGAATTTTCTTATTTTGAAGCGTGGTTGGATGACAAGGAGGATACCTGAGTTGGCACACATCTCTCCACACTTCCACTCCACACCAGCGGTAGGGCGTTTGACAACCAAAACAATATACAGCATGAATACATTTCTGGTCTTTAGTTGAATCGGATTTCGGACCCGACACCCTCTGGTTCTACAGAGCAGCCCTCATATTGGGATTAAGGGGTCTATTCTGGTACCCCCGGTTGGGTTGGGTTACGTTGTTAACGTGCGGAACCCAACCCAACTCCC
>BGPR01049586.1:0-11272 GCA_013235015.1 Araneus ventricosus
CTAAGGAATAGGGAATTATGCTTCCTACCAAATTTATGACAGGAGATAATTTATAAGTTATCTATGTCCTAATGTGTGTTGATCCATGCGCACGAACATTTCTTGAGAAAATTCTCGTAGGGTAATTTTTTCATATTGATGAAATCTGTTGGAGGTTTAGGCTATTTTCGTAAACAAAAAATGGTAAAAGTTTGTTGGAAATCAATGACTGTATTAAAACACTTTACATGCCGGGTTGAATCTAGTGATAGGTGTTTCGGTTAATTAAAAAAAGGAAACGGTTAGTTCGTTGAAAAAGCACCTCATATGCTTTGTGAGATAAATTTTTGACTCACAAAAATAGGTGATATCGATAACGTAAATCAGTTAGGTAAGGGATAATAGTTTTTTCTCCTTCTCGCATCTGTAATCAAAAGTATAGTTATGTCGTTATGAAAGTTGTATAGTTACGTAGTTTGTCATTTTTATTATGAATAATTAAATGGTATTAGCCTACATTTCATTAAAAAAGATACGTTTCTGTTCGAAACAGCGAAATGATAGAAATATTGTGGCAGTTATATTTTCTTTCTCTTTAAAGGTTCGTTCGTTTTTTTCGGAAACAGATTGCTTTTAACAGTTGTAAATTCTTAATTCACGACTTCTACATCTGCTTATAAAAATAACAAATTTTTCAGTATTCCTCTTCATTGCTAATTTTTATATTGTACCATTTATACAAACGTTTCTGAGTATATTATATAGTGAGACATAAAATGTGTTAAAAAAATTAAATAACTTCCTACCACAGAGAAGACATACTCTTACCATCACAAATGACACTCTTATGCAGTGGAAAGTATCCTTCCTAGAATAAAGAAACTGAAGCGCAAATCAAGCCAAATTTAAATGCGATGAAATTTTTTTCTGAAATCTAATCTAATTTCAATAATCTATAAATGCACTACGAATAGAAAAAATAGGCCTCAAAGCGTTAAAAAGATGTTTGGTATCAAGATAAGGTTATTTCATATATGGTTCAGAGATTTCAAATTATTATTTTATTCTTTAAAATTATGAACCAAATGGTTTTTAAAATAGACTTGTTGGCAACCTTTTTGTTAATATCTCAACTGAAATCAAAGTTCAACCTGCCTAAGTTGTTCTACTTTCTATTTCTTTTAGTTTTACAACTTGATAATGGCAGCACAAAAAATAATCATGTACTATCATTAATTCAACTTAAAATGTCTACACTGTTGTTATTGCGGCATTTTATGATGCTACATAAAAACAATTGTTTAAAACAATAAAAGACTAATCTTACTCTCTACGATTCTCGGTCTTAAATTATACAGATTACAAGCAGTTTAAATTCTTTACCTATCTTTTCCTCAAGTATAGGTTAACGATCCTTGATTAACCAGTGCTTAGCATATTTTTTTTCAAAAGTACAGTAATTTGCGATGTTGCACGTGCTATACAATTGGTCAATTTAACTATCACTATTCCCCGCACGATTAAAGAGATTGATAGTTATCGTAACCTTTGTTATTAACTGGAACACACATGATTGTGTGACTGTCCTTCAGAAGCTTCGTAGAGCCATACTGTTTCAGAATATTCTAAATTTTTTATGCAGTGTAAAAGCGCAATGAACCCTTATCAAAAAATGAGCAAGTTCTTGAATGCAGCATTTTTGATAATCAAAATGATCTGTGATATAATATGACGTGATTAGAATGTGATTAAAGTGTTCCTGGTCAAAGCGCCATAGAGGAAGAAAAAACACAACGGCGCCAAATCTTAACAGTGTGCGATCCAGAATTTAAGGAAACGAATCACGCAAAGGAAAAAAAAGGTATGGTAAAAGTGGGAATTTTTATATTTTCGTATAAAAAATACATTATATGATCAAAAGCATCGGGGCACTTTCGGATTTTCACATAGTTAGCACTTCTCCGCAAAGGCTTGACCAACTGCCCTAGAACTTCGACCATATAAAGAATAGACTCGAACTCACATTTTACAGTGAAGATTCGGTCACTAGGGCATTTAGGGGACCGATCAGAAACTGATGAAGAAGAAAAAAATCTGGGCTCACCCGTTTCACAGAAAGCTGATAATGATTTACAAATTTCATCAATGGTTTTGCTTAACATGCACATTGCTTACATGCATTGTCGTAAAAATAGCAAGTATATTCTGGAAGATATAAAAATTTTCTTTAAAAATTTCAAATTTTTCCTCGTGTTTTTTGCTTATAACATGCAGATTTTTTCCATCAAATTATCCGAAACTTACAGAACACTTGACAATGTGTTATGTGTTATGAGAAATATTCCATTAAAATTTGAAGTTAATACTATGAATATTAGAGGCAATATGAGTGTTTGTATTAAATAATTTTTTACTGCGCATGTGCAAGATATAGCGTAATTTTCTTTCACAACTTCAAAGCCAGATATATAGGACAACTTATATAAAAATTTCAGTCGAATACTATTAAGATTTAGAAAGGTATCGGCATTGCAATGAGCAGAATTTCTGCTTCCCTCTAAAAGAAACAAAATGATGAGGGTTTTCCCACAAATTGATGTTTTTCAACCTTGAATTTCCGAATTATTTTATAGAATTTAATAAAGACTGAATATGCTGAATACCCATGTATACTTATGAATAAAATGCATAATTGAAATTGAAGTTTGACGATTACTATCCGAAGATTCAAGTTTTAAAAAATTGGGATTTTTTAAGAAAATCTTTATATCTTCCAGAATATACTTGCCATTTTTACGAAAATGCATGTAAGGAATGTGCCTATTAAGCAAAACCATTGATGAAATTTGTAAATCATTATCAGCTTTCTGTGGAACGGGATGAGCCCAGATTTTTTTTATTCATCAGTTTCTGGTCGGCCCTTTAAATGCCTTCTTGACCGAATCTTCACTGTAAAATGTGAGTCAGAGTTCATTCTTTACATAATCGAAATTCAAGGGCAGTTGGTCAAGCCTTTCCGGAGAAATTATAAAAAATGTGAAAATCCGAAAGTGTCCGGATACTTTTGATCATATAGTGTAAGCAAAGAAGTTTGTAATCACCACAAAATCAGACCTTGAGATATTGATGAATCTCCAAGTTTGAGGCTTTTCTGAGTCCGAAAAAAACGTTTTCGGAATTATATCTTTGTGTGCCTTTGAATGCAATAACTCAAGCACAGAAAAAGTAGGAGAATGAAATTTGGCATCTAGTTTCTACATCCGAATTCTGTATCAAATTTCAGATCTGTATCAAATTTCGGCCGAAATCCATCGCTGCCCGTCGCTGTTCATGTAATTAACCCATAATTCAAAATCTCAAAAAACGAGCTGAAAGAAATTCGGCACAGATTTTAATACTAGAATTATAAATTGGTATCAAATTGGTGGACAATATCAGGTTAAATGTCTGTTGGTCTGTCTATTCGTATATGTGTGGACGCGATAACGTAAAAACGCAGCAAAGAAGGTAAGAGAAATTTGATGCGCGGCCTTAATACCAAAATTAGATATCTGCGTCGAATTCGAGGCCAAGTCGACAAAGGGAAGAAATCCAAAATGTATAGTCGATCCTTTGTACGACGTGACGAAGCTGTACGCAAAATGAGCCACATTGTGTCAGATTACGAGAAAGTCAAAGGGAGAACGTTTGCCGTAGAAATCTTAACATTGTTAACACATCTTAACATCTTCATTTGAACATTATATTAACACATTTGAGTGTTCATGACTTATATGAACCATGACTTATATTAAATTATGCATATTCTAGAGACTGTTTATCTTCCTCAATCACTATTCTTGGGGGGATTTTTGACGCTTGTCTCCACTTATTGCTAGGAGGTGTGATATGAATGTTCACCATATACTGTCCGAATGTCCAAACTTTAGGGGGAAGCCTTTAATTTCTTTATCCAATTTATTCGATAAAACACCTCATGTTGAACTTTTTTTTCTGAAAATTTATGAACGTTTTTAAAGTCCATAAAGTTTCATTCTCCGATTTAAATTATGGTTTTATTTTACTGCATTGTTTTAATATTTGTTAATTTCCTTTTACACTGATACTACTTTCAATTTTGTTTGGTTCAGCATAGCAAAAATTTGTGGCTCTTGCACCAGAAAACCCCTAAATATTTTCCCTCGTTTTGCCTACCATTATGTACTTATTTTTCATCCTTCAATGCTCGAAAAGGATGCTGTAATTATATGCAGCCAGTTAAAAATTCCCATTCTCTATAAACCAGATGCATAAATTTTGCTACTTTATGCTTGTTATTTAGATTAACTTCCATCGTAGTACATATAAGGTATGTCGTGCCAGTATGTTTTTTGGATTCTGTCTTCATTTTCTCCATTCAGTATTATGTCACTAAACATCATAAAACACTGTGCAATGGGGAACTTCAGCATTTTTTTTATTTTTTAAATCGATTTAAAAAGCTTCGAAACGAACAATAACATTAAAAAAAATTCTAGACAGTTTTTTTTTTTTTTTAAATTTGCAATCAAAGTTCGCCTCTCGGAAAACGCGGCTGTTAGATGCCATGCGTAGTTACGTTTGTCATATGACTGTGACGTCACTTGAATTGACTCCATCGCCAAAATGTGCAATGGAAGCCTTCATTTTTTACTGAAAATATGCTTCCCTTATTTTTGACAATAATAATTTAAAAACAGAAGTTTTTCACGCTACGGCCACTGTGATTAACCTTTATAAACTATTTAAAAGGCATTAATTTAAAGTTTTGTTTCTGGCATTTTCACTGCAAGAAATCCTAAAGTATTCCATTCAATTCATTTTATAACCAATTTTTGATATCATATATATGATCCAAAAATATATATAATATACATATTTTTTCACACGTTTTAACAGAACTAAAATTCGCCGGAATCACGTGATACCTTCTACACTGCAATACCAGCTCACATTTCATTAGAAGTCCAAAATGTAAATGATACGTGTATGCATCACTGCGCAGCGTAAGGTTAAAGGTAGAGATGAACTTCGATTATCCGTCACTGTAGGGGTAAGGGCTGTGACGGATAACAGAAATCTCTTAACACATCTGTACAGTAACGGGACTTCACCGCTGTCTTGGGACGAAAATGAAAGTAGAATCCTTTAAAAATGAATAATACACACATGTTGTATTTAATTTTACGAAACGATCCATATAAACTTCAATACAAGAGTAGTAATGTACAGAAATGTGTGCTAAAACCCACGTTACTTTTTGCTTATTAGGCGATGACATACTTGACGGTTAATCGAAGTTTCACTGTATATATTTATCTTCTTTAGCATTGGACTGTTGGATTAGGCTTCCAAATAAAATATTTATCAAATTTTCCGTTAAATCTTTGTCTCTTATAAAAAGGGAAAGTTTCTTTTTTTCTTCTTCTTCATGCTTATAATCTTCTCATAGCTTCATCCTTTCAATTTGGAAGTTTAAATCTCCGTAATAATCTCGATTCATGAAATGAAATTTTCTCAGCGAGCGGCAGAAGCTAAATGGAGCAGTAAATCCTCTCTTTCTACGGAGCGTGAAGATGTGTAAAAATGATTCGGAGGAAAAGCTACTGGAAAAAATTGTAGCGTGATTCACAAGTACAGAAGCGGTAATTTGTGAGGCAAAAATATACTGTTTGTGAAACGCTGATATAAAAATACCAAGTAGAGCGATAAATGAAATGAAAAATGGCTCACTTTCTCGTATAATTATCAGTTTGCATAACAAATCCGTAAATTTATAAACATTAATCTTAAATTACAATAAAAAAATTAAATAATTAAATAAATTACATTAAAATTAAACATATAGCAAATGAATGCAATTTAAATATGTCATAGTATGCAGACAAAAAGAAGGAAATTCGAACTCTGGTCCGAAACATTGTAGCATGAAAATATTTTAGGCTGTATTCCTCTGTCTTGTCTTCGTCTGGCTCGATTGCATCAGCCATTGCATTCTGTGCGTAAAGATTTTTACAACGCGCAATTTACAGAGAGAATACCATTTTAAAAATATTATTATGTTAAAAAGCAGTATTTATTTTATCCTCTGCTTTTTTTTATAATACTATTTCGCCTTTATTTCGAAATCAAGTTTACAAATTCATAAAATTATATCAAATTAGCATGTTATAAAGCGTTATTTATTTATTTTACTTCGCCGTCGTTTCTAAATTAATTTACAAATTCATAAAGTTATATCAAAATAATACAGAATAAGAGATACTTCCATTAAATTTGAAATACATGTACTCAAGCTAGTCTTGGGAAATTAATCATTTTTAAAATTTGCGTTTAATTATTTTTTAAATTAAAGGTTACACTGTGAAAGCCTACTCCACAATTAAACAGACTACTGAGCATTTCAATGCGAATGAACGGTAAAAATATCTTCAATCAGAAGTTGCATAATAAATTCTGAAAACTTCATTAAAGTTAAAGAAAAACTTTCTTGGTGAACACGAACTACCAAAGAAGTGCCACATTTCCTAGCTCTAGGTCAAATTTGTCTCATGTGTACAGCGTTTCGAAGGATTTTTGCATCACGCAATATACAGATAGTACCCGGTCAATAAACATTATCATGTGAAAATTTAAAGATGAATGTTTTTGAAAAGAAAACAAAAGCATTATTTCTCAAAAGACGAACTCTTTATTTTCTCATATTCTACAGCTGATGAAAATGGACAATGAATAATGAGATGAAATCCTTAAAATTTCAATAAAACGGTGAAAATGAAGGAATAATTACAAGCCAAGGCTGTTTTGCCTAGGGAAATACATAAAGCTAAACGAGAAAGATTCTTATGGCGGATTATGAAAAATAAATTTCACTATTTCGAAAAATTGAAGAAATGGGATTTTGAATAAAAGACGTATTGAAATTATTTTGAGAAAATTAATCATTTCCCTCATCTGTTTCCAGTAAGCTATATATTATAACGCAACAGCTAGTTTAAGATTATGCTGAACATGATGTTATAAACTGTTTTACAGAAACGATTTATTCTCTAAAATTTGATGGAGGATCAATCCACGAACATTTCAGTGCTGAATTCTGTAGTTCTTAAATACACGCTGTTGGAATTTTATGGGTTCATGTGTATAAAATTTATTAAATTTATATTCAGCAAGTTTACTCACTGTTAATGGTACGCGCCTACAATACGAATAATAAATAACAATTACGAAACCCCTTTTCTAAGTTCATTTAAGATAAGAAATTACAGAGAAAAGTAGTTAAAACCGGTAATTAAATTTTCAACCTCAATCGCATACATTATTGAAGGAAATCGATATAATATTGCACAGAAAGATGATCGCATCATCATTACAAAATGCATCCAAAACTCAATCCAAAAAGCAATTGGGGAATCTTTGGCTTAGTATCTAATCGACTTTAATTGATAGCATCCAGAGTGTGAAATTGTCTGAACAGCAAAACTATGATTTTATATCGAATTGAAGAGGACAGTTTTAGATAGATAGCCGATACGCTTCGGTTTCCAATGTTTTACGTGAACGTTTTTATAATTACTGCCTAGATGTTTCTAATTTATAAACTTAACGTGAACTGATTGCATTATCACACTGTTTCGGAAGTGCGTTGATGCGAGTAATTGATCCTAGCCGAGTCCCAATGAGGACAACTAATCAAGTATCAGTTGTTTCGGAAGTCAAACAGCCAAAAACCAACACATCTTACAGATGGGGAGTGTTATTCAATTAATGACCTGGGCCGCCACTTCTTTGGACTGAAGTGGTTGTGACTCACATAGATTTGTTTAAGGAACGATTTCTTTGGCTTCTTTAAAATCCACCCAAGCCGAATCCAAGATGTCGGAGGGCGTAGGCAGTGGGGTAAATGACTGACGCTTGGGGGACGTATCCGTTGCTTCTGTAGGATGGTGCCTTAAAGGCTCCCATATTTTGGTTGAGGGATCGGGTGAAAGCGTTGACATTGAACTGCTGTCCTGATCGGAGAGCAGGGGCAGCTTCAGTTAATTCAGCACCATATCCTGGAAATAAAGTTACAGTTAATCAGCATGTCGGATGTCAAGTTGATATGAGCTCGACATCTTATGTTACATGAAATTGATTATTTAAAAAACTACTCTATGCGAAAAGATGGTTGTTTTTAGAACTGGATTAGTAACAAATTATTAAAAAATTTGTTAATTAAAATTATTTTGTTTATTAAAATATACACTGTTTTGAATTTGAACAAAGGGCGGAATTTTAAACCACAGCAAAACGTCATTTTTGGGATAGGTATTAAAGTGCGTGATTTTTTCTGTCAAAAGTATAAAGAGGTGAACAAGTTAGGGATTTAACAGGGCATGCAATAGTTTTTGTCATTGCATCTATACTCAGTTTTAAGAGAACGCCTTAAAGCATTATTTTGAGATCTGTATTTGGATATTTTTCCCAGCATTTGATGAAATGTATAGGGGAATGTTGCATTATTTGGATCACCTAAACATTTTTAATATTTAGTGTAATATAAATTTGTTAATATAAATGATAATATTTAATATAAATTTTCATATAATTAATTTTAATAAAAATAAATTGAATTAAAAACAGTTTTCAGAAACACACTTTTATTTGTTTACTGAGCAGCAAAAATTCTTTATTTTAACTATTTTCTACTTTTTAATCGTGAAATGTATTGTTTCTCAAACTCACTGCTAGGTGGCGCCACTGTCACGGAATCAAAATTTAATTAAATCAATGATTAACTGTCATATGATTATCTGTTAATTATGTTCAGAAATTATTAAAACAACGTATTATCACAGAGAGGACACATTCAAATCCATTGCACATCAGGAAGTGACTGAAAAATGATTGCAAAATTCCATCTTTTCAAGCATGAAACAAGTCGAGTTAAATAAAAGTGTTTAAAAAGTAGAACTTTTTTTGCAGTTCTTCTTCAAAATAATGTGAATAACTATTAAAGAAATACGCTTTAAAGTTGCAAAAAATGGCATATTAAGATTGTGCTATCGGTCCAATTGAAGAAGCTGGTTTCTCAAATTTGATCACAAATTTCTCTGAGTTAAATTAAAGCAAAATTATTTTTTGATTCTCAAATTCTCACAGGCACGAAATGTATTATGCTCTGTATCGGTTCTTCTTCCTTTGTCTCTTCACATGGTACAAAACTACTTATCTTTACTTTTTATTTTCTTTCACCTAACATTTGACGTCTTTAATGTCGAAATAAGTTGTGTACACAAACCTGTTTTATTAGTTTGATCTTCAAAATTTCCACGCTGCATTCAGTTCTATGTCCCGATATCGAAATGTATGGAATACCAATGGTCAACAGTTTGCGTTTGTCCCCATGTTACAATAGGCTTTTGAGAAAGTTCTGTTCTTTTAGTATAGAACACACCTCTCTGAATATTTGTCGCAAAATGAGGGCCTGGGCTTTTTCTCAAAACCATGATGGACAATATATTTAACCATATCTTGTAGAAGAAAAGTTTTGTAAACTTTTCCAAATGTTAGCTAAAAGATAGAATCCCCTTGATTGGACCAGTACAACTCAGAAACCTGCTTATGGCCCAATCTGAGAAACATTTAGAATTATACAAAAAAAAATTCATCTAACCCTATCAATAACCCTTTAATCGGAATATTGGTCATTATGACCACTAAATTGCATGCAAAATGAAAAGGTATTCAAAAGATGTTCCGGTTAGAGGTTTAAGCTATTTTAGAAAATTGCAACAGAACAAGTCTCCTGCCTGAGGATATAACTCTTTCTTGTGACTTAAAGGCAATTAGCAATTGATGATATTTAAATGTAAACAATTGTTCAATAGTTGACTTTTCTTTTAAAAAATATTCCGCAAAAAACATTTACATTGTTGCAACATAAGTTGCCTTCTTTGTACTTAAATACAAATATTTAAAAGGATTGAGATTACGATGAGGTCCAATCAAGGCAACGGTCCAAATAAGGAAATCCTTCCCTATAAATCTATTCTATCGTAAACGTAAAAAGACTTTTGCCTGATATGATTTCATCTTAAACTCTAAGGATGATACATCTCATATGATGATTCTGTCATAAATTTGAAGGATTGTAAACCTCAGAAAATGATGAATACAATAATGGTGACCTACCTTCGAAAAGCTTCTGATTATACTTCGTGTTAGCCTCGTGTCCGGGGGCGCTCTTCAAGTAATCGGCAAGTCGGAAGTGGAGAGCTCCAACGCTGTCTGGGATTTGTCTGTACTGGGATGCAGAATTAAGCCCTGTATCGTGGGCGCTGTTGGTGGTGATAGTTTTGGTGGTTGTGACAACCTTGGGGTGATCTCCCTCATCTTCATCGTAGTGGTTGTGGCTAGTACCGTCGTGGTGATCGTATCCACCAGGGTTGTAGCTTGCTTGCCCTGATAAATCAAAAACAAACGGTTAAGACTTTTTTAATATGCATAACCTGATAAGTTTTATGAAAAACAGCATTACTTTAGCTACTCAAGTTTTTATTTGGCCTCATACAATGAAAACTTCGAAATTCGACTTTTGGAAACGACCATAAAATACTTAATAATTGAATTTTTCTGAAATAAATAAAATTTTTCTGAATTCATTTCATCTGAAGGCTTGTATCAATCTCTCTCCAAACTATATTTTTCCATTTCTTATGATGTCGTTGTTACTCTAACTAAAATGCAAAAGATGCTATTTTTTATAAACCAATTCTTATTAAATTACAACTTCCATTTTCTTAAGTTCTGAAATCATTTATTGTTGTTAGCCTTAATAAGAAACCGATATTGCTTTAATTTTTCTCAGCATTTTTTTGTATCTAGTAAAATCGTTTGTAATATTATATAGGTAGAAATGCTTTATGCACAACCTTTTTTACAAAGTTTTGTTGATGTATGATTTTTTTTCTGGGCAGGAAAATTCTCTTAATGTACTTAGAGGAGTGAAATGCTCTCATCTTTAACATCAACAAACCCCATTTTAAGTATTAAGAACCATAATCTCAATAATGTGATGTTAATTATTACCTCCACTGCCGTACCCGGATCCTCCGCTGCCATATCCGCTACCTCCAATGCCGTAGCCAGATCCTCCGCTGCCATATCCATTAACTCCAATGCCGTAGCCAGATCTTGCTATGCCATATCCTCTTTCTCCACTGCCATATCCGCTACTTCCATGGCCACTTCCATACCCTCCGCTGCTACCTCCATAACCTTGTCCACTACT
>BGPR01049587.1:0-11272 GCA_013235015.1 Araneus ventricosus
ATATATATATTTTGTTGATTAACAAAACTTCAGCCTAATATTTTGTGATTTTCAATCTATTTAAATACTTATTCTGATGACTTTCTGCATTTGTTTTTCTTTTGTCGAACTAAAATATAGAATTTCTTTATATCTTCTGACGATTGTATTACCTGTTGGCCAAAACAAATCTTTCATTGTATGTCAAACATTCTCTAGTTGGTGTGTCATTTCATCCGACTACGATTGAAAGTTACCAAATCAATTCCAAAAATATCCATTGTGTAACTTCAAAACGAGATATAATCGGAGTGAATTTTCAAAAATCAAGGTCAATTTTCTCTCATATCACCTAACAAAGGAAGTGGCGTTTTCTCCTTTCAACTTTCTTGTTTAATTACAAAATATGGATCGTGATGTGCTTAGCTTCGTAGTATACTGATGAAATTGAGTATGCATTTTGGAACTTGCCCTTTAACGGATCGGGCACAAAATTTGACACATATTTGTGTCATGACCTCACCACATATCAAATTTATATAACTCCTTGTTTGAGATACCGCATTCACTTATCAATGAATAGAGAGACTCACAAATAATCAACTGGTTGATGAATTTCACCAACAATTTGAGACGCATTTATAATGCTGATGAATAAGATCATATGTAGAATTTAATTACAATTGCTTGCCAGTTTGCTGAGATATCGGTTTCACATGCTTGCGTACGGTAGGACAAACAGACTTGTGTTACACTCATTTCGTCCAAAATATGATAGAAATCAACAATTTTGTTGTCTAGACAGAAAAACAAATTTCATTTGTCCAAGCTTGTTGTGTTTTAGAATTATCGTTTCCACAGACAGACAGATAATTCCAAAAATTGCTTCTTTCATATAAAAATCTGATTATCGATTATCTGACGATGATATTATTTTCTTTTAGTATACAAGAAAGATTCCCTTGTCTTGCCCATCAAACCGTTCACTGACTGGAATATTCACGATCATGGGGTTAAGAGATGGCTTTCTGTTCTGTATACGAGAAAAGAAAATTGACCATAGAAACATTAATTTATTGACTCCATTGAAGTAACGTAAATCGGTTTTTCCTGACAATTTTTTTCAATAAATAGCAGTCCCAGATAGCACGCACATTTTCAGTAAGTGTGATTTTCTCTGGCCATTCTGTTGACATGACAAACTTGACGAGGTAAGTTTGCAGCGAAATTCCTGCAAAGTAACACCGCATAATCAACGAAACCACTTGCAAAACAAGTTAGCTTTGAAGTTGATACGACACACTTACACACCACGATTTCAAAATTAGTTTGCTGCAAAGTTGATACGGCACACTTACACACCACAACCTGGATACAGTTGTATATATCTGGGTTTGATTTTTTGTCTCTGTTTTTAAAAAACATCCGATTTTGAATAACATCTCCTATTGACCGTCCTTCTTTTTATTAATTCAATAAATCAATGATAATTTGAAAAAAAGAACTATATCTTTTTATAAAAAGATATTACTTTTGAAAAATTCTCCATCCCAATTTTTACAAAATATAGAACGCTCGCACTTTAAAGAAAACTATATATCGCCGTCTTCTTAATGTTGAAATTTTAATGTTCATAAAAAAATAAATTTAAATTCAAAAAAGTCAATGTTTGTTGAAAAATAATAAATTATTCTGTGTTCCATACTTTTAAAAGTAATTACTTTTGAACCCTAATTTCATTATTTATTCCACTAGTAAAACATATTTATTAGCGAAAATCGCTCTCTCTTCGACTTCAAATCCTACTCTCTAAATAATAAAAAATGCTACATCTAGAAGACAATTGAAAATAGCATGTAATTTCTGTATAATAATCTCCGCACTGCGGTGATTCGCTGGTCTAGTGGTTACGGCGGCAGGTTGGTGACCAAGATTTCCGGCTTTCGAATCCAAGATTTGTATACATACTCTCTTTTCTCTACTTGTTTACGATGAACTTGACCTGAAACGTTGACTGCAAGTTCGACGCGTGGTGACTTCTTCGCTTCTTAAAATTTGTTATGAAATTGCGGTCCTGCCGTGTCAAACTTGCTGCAAACTAAAATTCTTATCTGGGGTAAGGCATACTCATAATAAAAACGATGCTTTTGTTTCACATTGTTCTTTTTTCATCGAGTACATTGCGTATGGTGGCTTACAACAATAATCTTTGAGTTGTTACATTGTAAGGAGAAAATTAATATTGTACATTTTCTAAGCGAAGCAATCTCATCGGGAAAATTCATCGTCACGATTCGCTGCTTAATTATTCGGAAGCAAATGGCAGCAGCTTCATTCACTCGAAACATTCGCGGAAAGAAACAAATTTTTTAGCAGAATCCTTCTGTCTCTTCCTGCATTTCTTGTCGAAAGAAACTCTGAAAGAGGATTCATCTGCCACAATCTTGTTTTGAGGCAGCTCAACTAGCATGACAAAAGAAAACATTTGTTATTTCTTAGGGTTTTTCGTTCAGATAAATGTTTGACCACCAACGTGAGACATTGCTAGTTTTGATGGATCTAAATTACAGAAACGGACTGAATTGAAAAGGATTGCAATGAAAAATAATATATTGTATAAACGATAGAATGGAGATTGAAGTCGATTTTTGTACAATAGGAAATTATTTTGTCAACGTTTTAATTATTATACATTTGTGGTGCCAGACTAACGGCAGCTCCCTTCATTCCCGCCAATTGAGTGGCGCCTCTAGCGGATCCGACCAGAATTCGTCAGTAGACGCTCTGACATCGAGACGCGATGTTGAAAAATGAAGCTTGCTCCAAAAGACGATCGTAGCGACGAGAATGTGTGCAGCCCTGCAACTACAATTTATTTGTGTTGATCATCTGTAAATAGCTAATCATTCCATTTTAATTAGACATTTATCTGTTATTCTAAATCATCATTAAATATTTAAAAGGAAAGAAGTTTTGTTTTGACGGCCATCCTAACACCCACATATTTATTACCATTTAAGTATAATATTCGTTCTTTCGTAAACTCTTATTTCATGAAATAATGCTTGAATTCCATAAAAGTGTATATTTAAGGTTGAACACACATTTATAATGTATGGTTTAATAGCCATACCATATAACAACAATCTGTTCTCTTAAATCTTCAATCCCGAGGCGACTTTTTTCTTCAAGCCCCTTAAAACCGGGAGTATTTGAAAGGAAACGACATGAATTGGACTCTCCCAACCTGGGTGTTCATTTACCCCAACCCTGTTCTAACCTTCCCTTAAGCCGAAGGGAAATGGGCTGTGGTTGGAAAGGATAATTGGGCCGCCTACCGGGCTTATCTTCTAAGCGACCTCAAAACCTCACCTCAAAAGACCTCAACAGCCCCTGATTTGCCCTTTTCCTTAATAGCCGACAATTTGTAGAGCGCTCAGGACCTCCTCGTTCGGTGTGAGAGGGTTAAAGTTTAAAATAAGAATTTAGCTTCTTATGTTAAGTAAAAGATCGAGTTACGTGATTACGTTAAGTTTATTTTTAATTAAATTCTTACGCTAAAGTACAAAGCATTTAAAATATTAATTTCATTTGAAGTATGAATACTTCAAATGATGTAAAAGAGAAGACGTAATGAAAAAATATTGGATCATTCCCAGATAAGTATGGCGTGTAAAAGAATTGTACTTTGCTTATCCAAAAAAAGTTTCGATTTTATTTTACACTGTCTGTCTGTCTGTCTATCCTTAATTAACTTATAGACTAACTCATTATTCCATAAAAAAGCTACCTGATGTGCGGAATTATAAATTATTGAACACTTTAAGTTACTTCCTCACAAAGCTGAAACTTGCCCTAACAATAATTCTAAATAACAGAAATGTAGAAATAACAGACTCATAGACTCATGGAATATAGATTTATAAAGTTTAATTTCATCGATTTCGTTCTGGATGACAAGTCCTAGGATTGCTAAAAAAATGATATAATATAGTTAATAATAACATTCATAATTAACGTTGTCAATTTCATGCAAATAAATTAAATTATGTTTTTATGGAATAATACGTTTTCAAACTGAATATTTAACAGAGTAGCTGTCATAGGAAATGACAAAAAGCTCCAACTAGCCGATTAATTACTAAAACAGACACTCTACAAACTACAGATTCGGAGTCAAATGAGCCAACGCATTGTGGAATCAATTCATGTTCACAAGATAACATGAATTTAACCGTAAGATTTTAATTTTCGAAACCACTGTTGAAATTTAAGAGGAAAATAGACAATAGCCATAACACAGTATAAGACAATGTGAAATTATTATACATTTGTTATGTGAGATTGACGTCACGTGCATTTACTGATTACATCTTGTGTGAATTGTACAGGTGGTCCAAAAATCTTTGACACATTTTAAAATTTAATAAAATATCAAAAAATTCTGATATCAGTGTGCGGTTTTTACTAAATTGCATTGCGCGGCATAAAGGATCTTTTTGCATAAAGGAATTGAAAATAAATCAGAAATTTAATTTTAATTCATGTCTGTACCGCAAAACAGTATCGACGTACTGTTGTCCATTGAATTCCTAATTCCCGTGAAACGCTTCGTGTTGACCATGCAGGATTTCGAATATAAATTTGGTAGATTCGTTCGACATCATCATCTGACGTGCGTGACCTACCACTTCTTGATCTGTCTAACAAGTTTGTAGTCTCTAAAAATCTTCGGTGCCATAACTAAATGTCGTTTCAACAAGGAGCATCTTTATGAAACGTAATACGAGACTTTCTCTGCACTTGGCTAATCGACTTATTTTCAAAGACCCAACCGACAGACATCAGGAGAGGCATCAATGGGACTCTCAAGAACAAATACTGGAATGAGTGATAGATGAACTACTCCAGTCAGAGGCCCTAGTAGCAAACGGACCGTACATTTAAGACTGGACATTGCGTGGTAATTTGTACTTATTTAGGTGTCTTCATTCACTTCTTAAGGCTTGTACCAATAGTTTTACTACAAACTGTATGTTTAAGTTTGAGAGATATGTCATGTCATTATTAATCTCGCAGGTCTATGTTTTTAAAACCTTTTCCAAGCCCGTCATTCTAATTTCTACTAATACACAATAAACGAGGATAATTTAACAATCGTCTGTTATTCTTTAATAATACCTGAATATTTCTTAAAATAATATAAATAAGAAATACCCGAAGAAACACATGAAAAAGTAGCGACAATATTCTTTCTACTCATCTGGATTGGTGTCCCTTCTTCTTTAATTTTCGAATATGCAGTCAAAATTTCAATGCCATTTTCCTAGAGTACCTAGCAATATTCCGTAGGTTAAGAGAGCGCCAAAAGCTGTAATTATGAGTGATCTATCTAAAACGTATATATTCCATAAAGTTAGAAATTTTTCTTCAAGGAAACATTTTTGGATTTCAAATTTCAATTCTTCATTTGTTATTGGTTTCGCATACTCGAAACTCATCACAATGATCTTGCAAGCTTTTTTGGCTTCATTCGTCATCGATGCTGGAACCATGATTAGCAATAGATGGGATAATGCGTATCCCCCGGTGACGAGCAAGAAGACTAAGAATAATGGATGCTCATCGGCATCACTCGCAATACTGTAACCAGTATAAAAAAGTTCAGACATGCATAAAAGTACTATAATAAAGGCAGGAGAGTTTGCGAGGAAACCCATTAAAGCAATCATCATCCAGTTTCTCGAACATTATTCAAATTAAGTAAGTTTTAACGCTTCTTAAAGAATAATATCATAAATTTCAATCAATAATAAATATGTTTTTAAATGTTTAATGAAAAAGGATTGTTTTTACAATAGCCTTTCGTACTTAAATTTTCAAAATTTCAGTAGTCTTAAATGATTAAAATGCAATTTTAATAATTTTAATGTTTTTTAAAATTATTCTTGGAATTTATTGGGGAGTGCAAAGTTGCTCTTCAGCTTTTATGCAAAGTTTTTCCTAATTTTTACAAATTTTAAACAATCCTCATTAGTGTTTTAATGTCAGTCAAGATTAAATTTATTCCTTTCGACCGACTCAGAGTGGCCAAGTATTGGTTTCCGACTCCACAAAATTCCAACTTTTGAGTTCGGAAAATGGGCTAATTTTCTTTCGGGATCTGTTGAAAATTGTGTGTAGATTATGAAAGCCGTCAATTCTTTTGGATAAATGCTATCTTATGGGTATGGGGGCACGGAAGTTTAAATTAAGGATTGTCTTTCAAAAACTTGAATCTCGTTTCAAAGAGTCTTGTGTTTTCGTTCTGTAGAGTCTCATATTGCTCTTTTTCTGTCTGGTCGTAGTTTGTCATAAAGGTAAATGGTATCATTTTTTACTGAATATTTTAATGTGTTCCATGTTTTCATGCGATATTTAAAGCATCATAATCGCTCTTGAACCTTTCAGCGGGCGCGCTATAATTTTTTAACTCAGCAGCCACGTGTCGTACTTTTTAAGACATAATTTTCTTCCTTTTCACTATGACAATTGTAAGTTATTTCAAAATAGTTATAAGAAACATTTCAGAAAAGTAAATTTATTCATCAAGAGTGAAAATTAATTTTAATATTATTTGCAAAACCTAAACTTACACTGAAATCAGAGAAAGTAATGAGATTTAATAATATTACTTTATGAAAAAGGTATTAAGAAATATATAATAAAACAGATTATAATATAAACTAAGATAGTGCAACAAAAACCTTCTTCTTAGTTTCTAATCATTGTCCTTCCAATTCGAAACATTGAACTTTTCCTAGATAGTGATGTTTACAAGTGTATTATATATTGCAACTATTGCATTTCATTGATTTTGATTATCGTTTTCTTTCTTTCAAACGCAAGCCACAAGCTCTTCTTCCCAACGCTGGCTGCTGTTCACTTGCTTTTTCAGGTTTTGATGTATAATGTAAAGACATAGGAATGTCTTATGGCGGTGATCAGATTTTTTGGGCTCGAGTAGTGAGGTGTTTTTTCATAAGACTGAGGAGTAAGATTTTCAAGAAAATTCTTCGGCTTGGTGGTATTATTAACAGGCTTATTACAATTTTAAATATTTTTGACATTGTTAAATGAAATATTAAACCGCCGCAATGCGCACTGGATATAAAATTACCAAACTGAAACGTTAAAACGTGAAAAAAATTATCAAATTACTCGAGCGGGCTCGCTGAATAAACTTTACGACAGAAGCATAAAACAGTATGAAATCAACTTTAAACTCGGATAAGCCCATTTAATCCTGAAGCGAGGTGTCGCATGAAGGAACAGAAATTATCTTCAGGCAGTCATGAGCCCGAATCTGAGAACAGGGTATGAAATATACCTTTTGTCGTAAATTTTACGTATGCGTGCGCGCTGGTAGGTTTACAAATCCAAAGTGAAAATAAAAAAATTGCACAACTTTGCACAGTTTAAACCAACCCTAAATTAATTCTCTGATCTATTTTCATTTCTTTTGGATTTCCGTATTTTCTCGACTAATTGATGGATGGCGTCGTCTGTGCAAAGACCCTCACGGAATCCAAATTTGTTTGGGCGGATGAGGTTATTGGCTTTAATGTGGAAGTTGACTCTTTGGAGAAGGATTTTCTTGAGTATTTTCCCTATTGTTGGCGGAAGTGTGACCGGCCTGTAGGATTTAATGTTGGATATATCTTTTCCCTTCTTTAAAAAGAAAAAATGTTCCTTTTTTAAGGGAGCAGGTGAACAGTTAAGCTGGAGTCACTTGTTGAATTAGGAGTAAAGAAGGTTGGAAATTCTATTGTTGATTTCTTTTAATATGACTAAGTATATTGAATCCTATCCTGGAGCTTTTTTAATGATGATTTTTTGAGGATTCTTTTGATTTAATTCTTGGAAATAACCAGTTTCTGGGACATATGAGGGTGACGAGGAGGAGAAGATTTTGTGTCTTGGGGTGGAGGGTAAAGTTATTTTAGGATGGACAATGCAAAAGGACAGGAATCTACTTCAGCTGGGTTCCCGAGGAGTTTGAAGAGATCTGCTGGAGGATGTCTAATCTTGACGATGGCTTTGTATTTCAGCCCGAAAGGGTTTGGGCCTCTAGTGCACTTGTTCCGGAGCGAGTAACTTTTAGCTTTTTTGGCTGCTTTTTGAAGCTGTGCATTTTTCTCGGAAAAGGCTATTTCAAATCGTTGTTTCTCATCCCCTTCCTTTTTTGTGAAGTCTTTTGTTGAAGGCCTGGATCTCTTTTTTCTTGCTTTCTATGCTTTTAATTCACCCTATTATGCTGAAGGCGGTTTTGACTTTCTTGATTTTATACGTAACTTCACAAGCTTTGAATATTTCTAGCTGTAATTTTTCTACGATGTTGTCGAGATTAACTGAAGTGGTGAATTTTGCGATGGATTGTTGAAAATGAGGGACTATTGTTCTCAGTTTTTGTATCACCTTATTGTGACCCCATTGGCGCTTTTGATCCTAAGGTAGTTGTTTTCTGTTTGATTTATCATGAAGTCGGTTTTTATATATTTGTGATAGCTGTGTGAGAGCTCATCGAGGACTTTCCTGTTGCAGGTGGTAGATAGTTCAGCACCCTTGGTGTTTGAGAGATCAGGCCTTGGTTCAACGGTGCTCGAATGTTGGGGGAGATTTCGTTTCGTTGAGCAGAAAAAATTGACGACCCGTGAGAAAGTCTTCAACTTGCATCCTCCTGTGATCTTCATTTCTGTATCTCCAAACTCTGCTATGGTGGTTTAGATCAACTCCTAGGTGAGCGTTCTCATCACCGATGTTTGTTAGAAGGGCGTCGTGGATGTTACTGTAAGGAGACGAGTAGGCTGATATCACAGCTAGAGGTCTTTGGTATGTTTGTAGTTTAATAGCTGCAGAGTTTTCTGCTGCTTGGAGAAACATGGAGTTATTGCAAGAAGGTAGAGAAATAATACCTGCTCTTTTATTATTTGACAGCCATTTTTTCGAAGATCTTAGGATACCTGCAATTTTCTTATCAAAGATATAAGGTTCTTGAAAGAGCAGTAGGATTTGTTGGTATTTTTTCTATGCTTCTATGAGGGATGTGGTGGCTATTAGTGATCTATTAGAGTTCCACATATGGCCAGTTTGTGTTCAACTACACTCATCCAAGAAAGCCTAAGTTCTCTGTTGCCTTTGGCGACAGATGTGAGATCAATCATCTCACTACGGAAGTACAGTGTACACTTCCTTCCACGTATCCCCGTTAAACTAACAGGCAACACCTTGGTTCCGATCTCGGGGGTATACAGTGGCGTTAATGTTAATGAGATCTATTTTCACAATTTTTGAAAGTCAGTTCTGGAAACCATTGTTTCAAACTTTCTTTTAAGATAAACCATTTCAGAGAAATATTTTCACTTCTACATTAAGTGGCAGAAAAATAAAAGTCTGATTCCAAGAAGGTAAGTTTGGAAGACTTAAATAACTCGTTTTGCCCGAAATATGAATTAATAAAGATCCAGTCGACAATAAATTCGAACATTGTATCAAAAATATATACATCAAACCTAAGGGGCTGGGTATGGAATCTAAAATATATTATAAATTTTTAAGACATGAATACAGTAGTATTTTAAATTGGTTTCAACGTTTATTTCTGATTTAGTAGCTGACAGGAACACACTACATACGCGAAAAATCTGGAGCAATCTAGAACGGGATTTGAAATTTTAAAAACGGTTAAGATGCTTAAGTCAGAAACTGTAAAGTTCTGTCTACAACTACAGTTACAAGGACAAAAAATTAGGAAAACCTTACCAAAAATTATTTTCACAAATAACAAAAATATAAAGCACTACATTTATCTATTTCTCTTAAAAGATAGTTATGGATTTTTTTTTCATATTATTTTAATGAAAAATGCTGCAATTCAAGACTTAAAAGTAACTTTATTGAAATTCTTAATAGAAATTTTTAATAGGATGATTGATAGAATGATTGAAATTCTTATTCATATAAAACTTATATTCCCTTAACTAAATTCCTTTACTTTATAACCGTCTTCAGAGGCATTTCCATTTATCACCAAAAGTGTATATATTAAAAGGCATTAACCCATTAGAAAATACCCAAAAGAAATAAGAAAATAGCCGTTATACTTTACAAAAATTCCACAGATCTTGTTTTTACACTATTTCATTGGTTTGGTAAAATTTTCTAGATTTTTTATGTTTTACTCAACTTTTATTAACTTTTGAGTAGACTAAAATAGTTTCTTCAATAGAAAACAATGTAAAGGACTTATATAAACTAATACAAAGAAAAAAATATCGATCGATTGTTATGAAATTTCATGAGATACAATTGAAGTTCTTGTCCTCTAAACTGTGCAAATTTGAAGGCTCTATTTGTCTCAGTTCTTTTAGATACGATACTATGATTTTTGTCTCGCTGGGAAGCGAAACTGGACCACTGTGCGATGGTGAAATGGACAGGGAAAGGTATCCAATTCAGAGGGGCGGGGGAGTCTTTTATGAACATTTGAGTTCAGCCATCTCCAGCTTCTAGGATAATTTGAATGGTTAGTGGCGTAGCAATTCTTTGTAATCCAATTTGTCCGTTTACTTGCTAATATTTAAGGAGAAAAAATAACAAAGACCATTTGATATTTTATTTTAAATTATACTTTGGTGATCTGAATTTGAAAATATTTTTGATTTGTTTCTGTAATGAGGCATGAAACTTGGCAGAAATATAATAATTGAAATTCAAACTGACATATTTGAAGAAGAAATCTTTTCTTTTAATCATGGTAGAGATTGGTTTGAAACTTCTGTTTCTTGTTAATCTTCAAAAAATAATAATTTACATAGTTCAGAATTTCAATTTGGAAATATTTCGTTCTACAACTTTATTGCAAATTTTAAATACTAATTATATATAGCTGATTAATTATTACTAATATAATGAGCAAACCAGATGGTCGCCTTAAAATGACGACCCATATACAGAGTAGTTGTAATTAAAACTCACTATTCGAACTCGCCGTAATACAAAGCAAAGAGAGAGATAGCTGAGTTCATGATTAAAAAGTATAATAAGTCGATGCCATAAATAATCAAGAAACATGAAGAATCGAATTTCTGTGTCTGCGTTGTTATTTTTAGTGAGATAATTTTTCTGAAATATTGACAATGACGTCATTAATGAATATGTATGTTATCGTAGAAGCTTCGAAAACGAGAATAAGTGTCAATAGATAGCTCTTTTGTTTTGGTTTATAATTTGACATCTTTTTCGATAATTCATT
>BGPR01049588.1:0-11272 GCA_013235015.1 Araneus ventricosus
CAAATATTCAGGTTCCGGGAATTTTCAAAAGTTTATTTTTGTTCGTAATTGTTTATCATTGATGATTGCATCTTATTTAAATTATCTCTTTTTCTTGCTTGATTGAATAAACTTTTTGCACGTCATTTAAATAGTTTTGTCCAATTGGAATTGGGTTTTAGAGAATTTTATTTGTGTAACTTAAAACTTTAATTAATTTAACTAATTTTAACTTGTGTAAAATTAAAACTGTTCTCTGGGTCACCACTCTAAATTTTAAAAAATGGCATTTTTACTCGCGAGAAGGAAAGACGATTTGATGACACTCGCCGCAGATTTGGATCTTACTTTTGAAGCGAGTTTCACTAAATTGAAGTTAAAGGAACTGATCGTAAAAAGCCCAGATTACGTCGAAGACGATGTTAAGAAGATGCTTGATGGCATTGTGGAGGAACGTACAAAAGGAGAAAAAAAAGCTGAGAAAGAGAAGATACGAAAGGAACAAAAAGAAGAACGAGAATACGAATTGGAGAAATTACGAATACAGGCCAAACGGATTGCCAATATTCCGAATAGCGCCGAAAACGTTCAAACACCGAATAAACCGATTCACGAAACTTTTCATAAGTTTAATATGCAGGAAGATATCAGTTTGAATCTCACCTTATTTGAACGTCATGCAGAACTAACCTTCTTGCCAAAAAAAGATTGGGTTCAAAAACTTATAGGGTTAATACCCATTGAAATTGCCCATCTGATAGCAAGAGAGCCAGCAGATAAGTGTAATGATTACGATCATGTAAAGGATTTGCTATTGCAAAGATTTAAATTATCCCCGGAAAAATTTCGCCAGCTGTTTTTGCTTCACCAAAAGGATGATGAAAAAACATGGCAAGATTTTCAACACGAATTGCAGACGTATTTCGATGGATGGACTTTAGGCTTAAAAGTCAACACTTACGACCAACTGCGAGAGTTAATCATAGCCGATCAAATGAAGAAAAAAGCGCCGTATGATCTTCGGGAACATTTTTTGGACGAGTGGTCTACTATTAACTCACCAATTGAACTAGCGAAGAAATTTGAAGATTATGAAGACGTCCGAAGAACTATAAAACCAAAGCAGTTCGAGTCATTCGCTAAGGAATCGAGCAATAACCATAAATATTTTCGAGGACAAGAACATTTCCATCTTGGAAATAATGGGAATGAGAAAAAATACTTTCAATCGAAGAGAACTGTTTACGATAAAAGAATTAAACAATTAACGTGTAGCTACTGCAAAGGATCGGGTCACTATGCCGTAGATTGTACGAAGCGCCGCAAGGATTCGAAAAATAATAAATCTTCAAGCTCTCCGGTACAAATCTGTTCTCGGATTTCTAAAGAAAGAATTAAGACCAGAAAAATAACCATAGGAAATAAGACTTTTGAAGCTCTCATCGACACCGGCAGTTCAGTTACGCTCATTCGTGAAGATGTAAGCAAAGGAATCATCGAACAATCAAAGCTCTCAGGGGACATTGTCGTGTTATCTGGATTAGGGAAGTACGAAGTCAAAACAAAAGGATCGTTCCAACGAGAAATCGAATTAGACGGAGAGAAATATTCCGTAACTTGGCATGTTGTTCCTACGCCGTATTTGGAATTTCAAGCAGTGATAGGATCGGACATTTTGGAGCAGGCTTTTGTTGGCTTCGATAGAAAAGGTGTTTATTTTCGTAAACATGAAGATAAGGTTTGGTTTATGCATACACAGGTTTACGAAGCAAGAATTGAGGACGAAATTGAAGTTAAGCATATTACCAATCCACGAATAAGAAAAGAACTTTCTGAGCTAATCAACAACTATATTAACAACCAATCGTGTTAGTTAAGAAGAAAGACGGTACCGCCAGACTATACGTTGACTATAGGAAACTGAACCGAAAACTAGTCAAAGATCGTTTCCCATTGCCACTGATAGAGGATGTATTGGATAAACTCCAAGATGCCAAAGTGTATTCCACGCTAGACTTGAAAAATGGTTTTTTCCATGTCGAAGTCAACGAGGATTGCAACATTTTACCTCCTTCGTTGTGCCAGACGGGCAGTTCGAATTTAATAAAGTACCTTTTGGCCTCAGTACAAGCCCAAGTGTATTCCAAAGATATGTGTATAGCATCTTCAGAGAACTTATGCGTAAAGGCATCGTAATAATTTATATGGACGATTTGATCATTCCAGCTAAAGATGAAGATGAAGGTATAGAAAAACTGAAGAAAGTATTTGAAGTCGCCTCAAAATACGGTTTGGAGATCAAGTTTAAGAAATGTCAATTCCTGAGAAGAAAGGTGGAATTTTTGGGTCACGTTGTTGAAAACGGAACAGTACGCCCTTCAGTTGCAAAAACAATAGCTGTCAAGAAGTTCCCAGTACCAGCAGCAGTCAAACAAGTACAAAGCTTTTTAGGACTTGCCGGCTATTTTCGAAAATTCATTCCAGCGTACTCTAAAATAGCGAAACCTCTGAGTGATCTAATTAGAAGCGACAATCCATTTGTCTTTGAACAATCTCAAATAGAAGCGTTTGAAAAACTCAAGAAATTATTAACTGAAAGTCCAGTATTAAGCATTTTACAGCAAGGAAAAACAACCGAATTGCACACGGACGCAAGCCAGCAAGGGTACGGAGCCGTCCTACTCCAAGAAGCAGAAGATGGAAAATTGCATCCTGTTCAATACATGTCTAAGAAAACTACTCCAGCAGAGGAGATGTATAGCAGCTATGAACTTGAAGTTCTCGCAGTTGTCAACGCTTTAAGGAAATTTTGCACCTACCTAATGGGGAATCATTTCAAAATCATAACGGACTGTTCAGCCTTTCAAAGGACTATGGACAAAAAGGATTTAGTTACTCGTATAGCGAGATGGGCATTACTGTTGGAAGAGTTTGATTATGAAATTGTCCATCGTTCCGGCCAGCGAATGCAACATGTGGACGCCCTTAGTAGGTATCCGGTCGCCATAATTACGAGCGATACTCTAACCGCAAGGTTAAGAAGGGCACAACAAGAAGATGAATACACGCAGAGTTTAAGATCAATGATTGGATCAAACAACGATTCAGACTTTTTCGATAAAAACGAAATACTCTACAAATATGTTGATGGTCGCGAATTAATAGTTGTACCAAGAGATATGCAAACTGAAATAATAAAGTTAGCTCATGAGAAAGGACATTTCTCCGCTGCCAAAACGGAAGGAGTTGTCAAACAGGAATTCTTCATACCTAATTTGAGTAAACAAGTACAAAATGTAATTGTCAACTGTGTGCCATGTATTTTGACCAACAAAAAGAGCGGAAAGAAAGATGGATTTCTCAACCCCATTCCTAAAGAAGATGTACCATTAAGTACTTATCACGTTGATTTCATCGGACCTTTGCCTTCTACCAACAAAAAATACCAGCATATCCTCACAATAGTGGATGCTTTCACCAAATTTACTTGGCTTTATCCCGTTAGATCTACTTCCGCAGAAGATGCTTTGGATAAGTTAAAAGTACAACAAAAGACTTTCGGTAATCCCAAAAGAATAATAACAGACAGAGGCTCTGCTTTTACCTCTAAAGCATTTGGAGATTATTGTACTAATGAAAACATCCAGCATTTTCAAATCACCACCGGAGTACTCCGAGGAAATGGCCAAGTCGAGTACACCGAACTCTTATTCCCGTTTTGACCAAACTGTCAATTGCAGACTCAACCAAGTGGTTCAAGTTCGTAGACCCACTTCAAAGAATTCTAAATAGTACATTCAATCGTAGTACTAAGTGGTCTCCGTTTGAATTGTTAATTGGTGTCACCATGAGAAATAGGGAGGACCTTCATCTGAGAGATCTACTAATGGAAGAAATGATGGAAGAACTGCAAGAACAGAGAGACGAACTACGACAAGATGCAAAGAAAAATATCCAGAAGATACAGGCGGAGAATAAAAGAACCTACGATAGGAAAGGCAGGAATGCCCCTAGTTACCAGAGAGGTGACTTAGTGGTCATTCAGAGAACACAATTTGGGACGGGTTTGAAATTAAGGCCTAGGTTTTTGGGACCATATAGAATAGTTAAAGTAAAGCCTAGAAATAGATATGACTTAGAAAAAGTAGGTAATCATGACGGTCCTAAGCTAACGAATTCATCTGCTGATCTAATGAAATTTTACTCACCAGGATGAAATATGTGTTTTTTTTATACAAGAAACTTTCCTATTTTCTTTTAGAACACAGTGTATAATGAAGTGTTCTGCTTTCTTTATTATCAATATTTCCTTTGTGAGGATTGTATTTTTACTTTCATGTTTAAATGTTATAATGAAATTTTTATCTTTTTAACTGTATTAATTTTGAAGAGTTGTTAATGGCCTATATCTATTATTGTATGTTATGTAAAATCACTGGGGTCAGTGATACCCAAGATGGCCGAACTTGTAGAAACTAACTTCAGCATTTTTGTTCATTTAAAATTGTAAGAGATGGCACCACTAATAAAATCGTCTGTTTTATGGCGATGTGAAGTCACGTCACGCGGCGGGAATTAAATCAGTTCGATGTTGGATTTTCACCGAAGCGGTCGATGTAATTTAGGCTCTCCGTTTTCTGAGCGAAAGTAAATTATGAATTAGCCTGGTGCTATCTCGGAGGTGAACTTGCTCTTATGCTTATTGTTTTAACCCCTTTGTAAATAGTTAAATGTTTTAATTGTGTTTAAATAATAAATTAGTTGATTTTAACTCTCTCTTTTCATTTTGCACCAAATTAGAACCTTTATCCCCTAGACACCTTTCCTACATATATATATAAAAGTTTTTAATCCCCGCAACCTTTACAAAAATGGTGAAATTACGAAAATTTATTATTATTAAAATTATTTCGTATTTGAAATTCAGTTCTCTATTAGTTTTGAAAATTTATTCTTACTTTGTTTCTCAACAATTTCCTAGTGATTTCTTCCTAAAGCTTATCATTTAAGGTTCTTCAGGAGACAATTTAATTTTTGAATAAGGTAGATGAGCCAAAGGTGGCCAGTATTCCTAAGTAGAATTAATTTCATTTTTAATCACAACACGGTGCTACTGCATTGTGAATCATGTATCTGCAGTGCACGTGGCTAAATTTGAAGAGATCACCTTGATCGGCACCCATTGTATGCAGTGATTTCACTTTTGAGGAGTAGTCGTTCTAATTTCCAGGTAAGAATACATTTTAATTTGCACGTGTTTAAATTCTTAGAAAACTTTGAGTTACGATACGTTTTCTGAGAGCTTATTTCTTTCTCTTTAACCACATTTACTTCAATTCTAATAAATTTATCATGTTAATAGTTTTAAGTCGTGCAAATGGCGACCATATATATGCTCCCAAGGTGGCCAGGGTGTCGGTCCACCTTAGGAAACATGGAAACCAATGCAGTAAGGGTAATTTTAAAAATATCTGAAAAAACTTATTACCATTCATTGTTAAATTTATAACAATATAATAATATTATTAATACATTATATAATATTATTTATTTAACACTACACATTGTTCTGCTAACATTAAACATTTTTTTATTTTTGGATTTTGTAATTTTTTTCTTGTAATTAAATACTTACTTTTAATTGAACATTGTAAAACTCTTCTAGAAGTTAAAATAGTATTCCGAGTATGTTTTTCACATTTTAAAAGTGATTTCAATATATGGGCCAAATTTGGAACGCAATACGCCAAAGGTAGCCCGCAAGCTACAATTTTGAAAATGTATTATAAAAATAATTAAATTTTATTTTGCAAAGAAAAGTATACTTGATATGTGTTAGAGATAAGTGTAAAAGTTTATAAAAAAATTCAACCACACACACATAACCAGAAAATTATGAAAAATCCTCAAAGCTTAACTATGGGCACCTTTGGTTCACCTACCTTATTAAGAATTATTTACATGCTACATAGGGGGAATAAAAATTTTCGAAAGTCTTAGGTGGGGAATGGCACAAAAAAGTTTGGGAAATACTGGTTTAATCCAAGCCACCAAGAATCATCTCCACCTGCGCAATACACCAGACGCAGAGCCAACATTTCGTCATGATAACTCCATAGGTTGTCCAGACCTCACGATGACGCAAGGTGCCTTCCTAGCAAATCAGTGCACCTGGAAAGTCTTAGAAGAGGAGAATAATAGTGACCACCAATATCTTAAAATTAACCTCCACACCAACACCGATACCTACTCCTACCTACGATTGAAAACAGAATTTGGAGGCCACTCTAGATTCATTAAGAATTTCAGATCTCATGTTAACATCATTTATACTGCAATAGTCCAGGTTGAATCAAAACAAGATTTGGACCAAGCCACAGAAAAACTGCAGAAAACTATTTTTAATTCTTGCCTCTACTCATATAAAATCAAAGGAGTAGCATCAAGTCCTCAAGTAACATGGTGGAGACAAGAATTTGAAATCCGTAAAACAGAACTCTGTGGACTGAGGAGGAGAAACCAAACAGAACACGGCGAGGAGATGAATAAATTCGAAGAAATGTATAAGGACAAAAGAGCAAAATGCAAAGGAGACCTCTTAAAGGCCAAACGCAAGTCCTTTCGATCTCTCTGCATTATAAAACCATTATTAAACACCGCATCCTCCCCTCCGAACTCTTCAAACAACAAGGACAGACAGAAGGAGGCTCTACCAAATCATTTGCTTTAAAAATTTTGGCCGAACTATACCCTCACTCCCCACATCAACAAACAATCGACAAAACTCCAACAGTAGAAGAATCATTCTCCCAGGGCACAGATGTCACGCAAGTTTTAAAATCAATTCCACTAAATAAGCCCATAATAAGGCCATAAATAATCTACAATAGATTTCCACATATTCTACAAGCGTATTGGAATAAATGCCTCTCCCTTTAGTCCTTTCCAAAAGCACTGAAAATTGGAATTGTTGTCCTCTTCCACAAAAAAGATCGAGGCAAATCTCTTTTAAATTCCTACAGACCAATTACCCTCCTTCCAACATTAGGCAAAGTTCTTGAGAAATTACTTCTGCACAGACTAAACTTTCAGCTCCGGTCACAAAATTTGATGTATCCTTTCCAGTTTGGCTTCCGGGAAGGAAAGTTGATTGAGCACGCTCTTATAAAGTTTCAAGACAAAATACAAGAAGCAAACCAAAAAAATAAATATTCAGACATCCTCTCATTAGATATTAAAGGTGACTTTGACCATCTTTAGTGCCACGCAATAAGAGGAAGGTTTAAGAAACTTAATTTGAGTACATTTACATCAGTAACTCTTTTGGATACACTGAATGACAGACAGGTCGTTTTACAAACCAACGAAGGGCCGGTTTTCTGGTCACAAAAACAAGGCTGTCCTCAGGTTTCCTGCTCTGGGCCTATGTTTTGGAATCTTTGCCGACGAAATCCTTGCTGAAGAATTTCCATTTGATGTTCACCTCTAGGTGTTTGCGGACGATTTTGTCTTTCACATTTGCTCCGGAGCTAGAGAAGGCCTCAAAATCTTGGCCCAACAAGCACTTGATATGTTTAAAACTTGGGCGGACAAGAACCGACTTCAAATTCCTACCTCAAAGTCCACACACATGCTTATTGTGAAACTTGTACGAGGTCCCACTATCAAATGGGGAAAGAATCTATTAAAAGAAATCGCAAAATCAAGTATCTAGGGATCATCCTCGATGAAAAGCTTAATTGGGCTGCGCATATTAAACATCAAGGCATGAAGGCTGCCCTCACCCATCAAAGAATGGCAAGAATAACCGGGGCAAACTTGGGCCTCAAGCAAGAACATCGAAGGATACTTTATTCCACAGTGGCAGAGAGGATGATTCTCCATAGTGCTGCAGCTAGGGCGCCGAATCTCAAATCCCGTCAGACGAAATTACTCCTGACGATCCAAAGGAAGTTTCTGTTATTCATCACCGGAGTCACACCACACCAACAGTTGCCCTGCAGTCTATAACTGGAATATTAAATATGTAATTCTTTATGGAATGCGTGTTCTTCTTTTACTTGGATGTGGTCTTGATGGGGCTTTGTTCTTAATCGTTTGTTGATAAATAAAAAATAAATGTTAATAGACTCTTTAATACACAGTTTTATTATTTCAACGAGGGACATAACTAAAGTAAGTTTCGCCATGCTTTTTCACAAGGAAGCTTTATTACAATCCGAAACATACAATGGCATAACAAAATACAAACTTCTGGCTATTTTTCCACATATTCGCCACCGACAATGATACATTTGTTGTACCATGGAGTCAATTTCAAGAAACCATCCATTTAAAAATAGGTTGCCCAGGGCGAAAAGGAAGTTCTTAATAGCCTATTGCACCTCTTCATTGCTTCGGAAGTGAAGAACCGATAGTACTGACTTCAATGCAGGAAAAAGATGAAGATGGGTGCCGAAGGACCTTATGCTGATCACAAGATTGCAAGAATGGCAATAAACCTCGAGGGGTTTTGTTCTTGGATGATAACGCAAGATCCCACACAGCAAAGGACACAAAAGAACACATTCGTCGCCTGGGATGGGAGAGATTGGATCACCTGGCCTACAGCCCCGCTCTTGCCCCATAAGACTTTCATCTTTTTCCTGCATTGAAGTCAGCACTATCGAACGTCACTTCTGAAGCAATGAAGAAGTGTACCAGGCTGTGAAGAACTTCCTTCGCTCGCTGGGCACCGATTTTTACCAGGATGGTTTCTTGAAATTGATTTAATGGTACGACAAATGTATCAATGTCGGTGCCGAATCTGTGGAAAAATATCCAAAAGTTTGTATTTTGTTATGCAGTTGTATATTTCGGATTGTAATAAAGCTTCCTTGTGAAAAAGCAAGACGAAACTTACTTTCGGAACGCCCCTCGTATCAGAATACACTTCCATTCGTTTAGTTTCTAGATGAGGCTATTTTTCTGCTTCGCTTAAGAAACACCTCATATTAATATTGTAAACATTTCTAAACATTATAGAAAATTAATTAGTTTTCCTCAAACTAAAAGGAAAATAATAAAATTAATAAAATGCTTTATAAAGATAATAAATAACGTTTCACATTATTTCATGATTAGAATTCAAACAGAATGAGCTAATTTAACGAGCTCCATTCATTAAGAAATTATCTTCTTTTACATAGATGCTATTTCCAGGAATATTTTTAATTAATTCGATAAACGAAATTAATTAAATTCTTATTCATTTAAACTGATAATTTGAAAAAGCAAGTAGCTATGCATTATTTATAATTAGACTAGTCTACCCTGGTTTATAATTAATTAGTTATAATTATTAATTTCTATTTCATAAAGAAAGAAAAGAAAATTGAAAGTTAAAGTTAATTAAAAAATATTTACTTCTCTTTCAAAATTGACAACATTGTTACTTTGTTTATTTCAAAGCTCTTCAAAAAATAGAATCTTATTATGTTTCTACAGAGAAGCGATTAATGTTCTTACAGGATACAATATAATTCACAAGAAACTTATAATGATTAATAATTTAATGGATTTGCTTCCTTAAATAAAAATAAAAGTTATCAGCGTATATTCGCGTTTCGTGCATCATCAATTCTAAACGTCAATTAATAAGTTTCTCCGATCGAACATTTATTTTTTAAATTTTGTGTTACCTTAATCTATCCTGATTCGTTAAGTGTTTTTTTCTAATTATACATGCATGTTTTTGTTCTATCTGAGCTTTTAAAAAATTAAACTAAAAAATCAGGATACCAAAATGTATATTTCCTTAACGAACTTTGAAATTGGTATTATGGGCGGTAATTTATTAAAAACGAGTGACAGTATCGGGGCAATTTAGGAACCTCGTTATAAATTTTAGATTTCTAAATAAAAATTGACGCGGAGTTTTTTGGCTTTATTCAAAGATAAAAATCTTTTTAGTAAAAGTAAAGCAGAGACCACTTATAATAACAAAAATAGACTGTTTAATTTTTGGAAGACATCTTCTGTTACTCATTACAAACAATGTTGTTCTTGTCTTGTTCAATGATGCCTTTTATTTTTAAAAAATTAGTGTTTCCTGGAACACCAGACATCATAATTTGTCTCTCAGGGAGGTTTCTCCTTTGTCCTCATATATGAACTATCTTCAAAGCTATATTTACAATATTAAACCAATTAATGTTGAGTATTACACACCTACGATACTTTGTATGCCTTTAGAGAGTAGTTGATGCCTCAAAATACCTCACTTCATTAATGACTCAGATCAGTAAAGTTGCTAAGTGATATTCCAGGCAAGAGATTTATAAACAAGAATTTATTTCACGGTGCAAACATGAAATTGTCGTTTAGAACATTAAAAAAATATTTAAATCAAAAATGAACCTGCAGATAGACACATCTCGTATCAGGAAAGTTATCGTACACAAATATCCTTGAGCGAGAAGAGGAACTCATTCAGTGCGAAGCCAAAAGGACCATCGGTACATTTAGATTAGAGTAGCTGATGATTGACAAGTCGCGTGCAACTTCAGATGAAGGGAATCCGTTGAAAAGGCTCCAACTCCGTTCAGGCAGAAGGCTGTCATCAGTGCTACCACACCAGAGGCTTGTACATTACCGATGCGGGGTGGCTTTGCAGCTGCTGGCGTTCTCTCTCGGTCTTGGTCTGGACTGGCGGTGACACTACTATATATGTCTGGATAAATGATTGCGCGCGCGGGTGCGCCTTTTTGGCATCAATAAATAGCAGAATAAAAGAAATTCCACCTGCCACTTATCATGACAAAAGTGAGAGGGTGAAAATGTAAAGGTTCGAGGAGGCCACCACAGCCTACTTTATATATTATGCTCAAAATTTAACTCCCTGTATTTACAAAAATAAAGCAATTTACTTATTAATGAAGTTACATAAAATGTACAGGAACAAAGCTGAAGAAAATTTCGCCGGGAATGGCAGTGATCTTCAAATCTCTATAGCATGAACCGTTTGAGCTGGAATCGTAGAAAAGACATAGTTTAGAAAAGAAAAAGCAAGATTAGATGGGAAAAAGCAACTCTCAACATGAGTGATCACCACCCCTCTTTTTTTGTAAAATTATTCACACGAATCTTTGCTTTCGTCAGTATTCGCAAAACTTCAATTAAATGTCTGATGATTTTATCAGTACTAACAAGATACTATATTAATTCTCTGCTTTTATCAGCTTTAACAAAATTGTAGCAATTAAATTGTCTTTTATCATTATTAATAAAATTACAATTAAATTTCTGAGTGTAC